>VDFB02112531.1:0-14065 GCA_007258455.2 Sequoia sempervirens | reverse complement strand
AATATGCAACACAACACACTACAACATTGTCTAAACAAACTTTTACTTTGTCTGAAGTTCATTCTACTTAGACTACTCATACAACAGTTACCCTTGGTGTTAGGTGATCATGCTATAAACACTGCTTAACTTACGAAAAGCAGGTGTTTATAATACTACCACTAGAGTAGAAAACAATCAGTCTACTCATCATATAGAACTCTCTCATTCTATTTCAGCATTCCATACAAATGTTAAGGTCATTCAAGGAGAACTCTATGATAAAGTTGATGAGGTTCAACACTCCTTGACCCATAAAGAACTGCCTTATATGAACTTCCCTATAAGTTCTAGCTCCTTCCCACAAACAATCCATCAAGTTCCTAGTTTAGGATTTGAAATACCAGTTTATGGTTCGGCATACAAACCTAAACTCAAAATTTGGGATGTAGTCCTAACGCAAGCTAGACTTGCTAAAGAGAAAAATCTCAAGTTAGAAAAACCTAAGTTTGATATCAAGATGGAAGAAGGAGATCCTTCTAAAATAAAAATCAACATGTCTAGAAGCCAACATTCTATTGGGTCTTCACCATTGCTTAGAAATATTTATGAAGATCTTCAAAAACTCAAAGGACATGCTCCAGCATGGTCAAATTTTGATGACTTTGATGCCATCAAAAATATGAAAAGAGTTGAAGCTTTTAGAGCATGGGTTACACATCAAATCAATCAATATCCTCTTATTACTAAAAGATGGGTTATTCTCCAAGCACTCAATGTAATGATCTGCGTTGCAAAATGCACTTGGGATAATTTAGAACCGAGTTATAGAGAAGATATTCTCAATGCTGGTCTTGATTCTGTTTGTAACCAACTAGTCATACTTTTTGTTGGAAATGCCAACAATCTTAGAAGAATTGCTAGAAATAGATTCTTGTGAAGTAAATGTTGCAATATCAAGTATCTTGATCAATATTGTAACGATGAGTATACTAATTTCTATTATTTTGATCCTAAAGCAAGAAATCTTCCAGGCCTCTATTATTCTTTTCTTTGCTCCTTTCCTACCATCAAAGATTTCTACACAAAGAAAGTTATTGATAGTTTATTTCATACTGAACAAGATATCACTGAAGTAATTTTTCCACAACTTTGTGAATATATCAAGGAGATTAATGAAGAAATGTGTCAGGCCTAAGTCAAGAAAAAAAGATGAAAAATTTGGTCCTCTTATCTCTACTACTACCTGTCGGAACCTATTTCTAACATATGGATGTGATGACTACACTCATAAGCATCACCGCAAGCATTCCAAGCATCACAATAAGTATAGAAAAAATAAACGTTTTGAGTGTTCTCTCAACATTCCCAGAAGACACAAGTCCATAAGTCATCAAGGATGTAAACCTTTCATGAAAGGTTATTTCAGATAGAAGAAATAGTCACGACAAAAAGGTAAAAGCTTTAAACCCACTTGCTACATCTGCAAAGGTCCTCATTATGCTAACAAATGTCCTCAACGGTATTTTTCCTGAGGCAAAAAGAAAATATGATTTGTTCAAGAAGAAATTTGTCTCAAAGATGAAGATGAATACGATTTCATCTATCATTATGCTTCCAAATCAAATGATGTCCCTATGAATAGTAATACATATTCTGATTCATCTGTTTATTTAGATGCTATTGATCATGTACCTAATACATCTGATGATACCCATATTCATTGGATCTATGCAACTAAATCCTGACATTCCTCATAGTATTTCTAATTCAAATTTAGAAATATCCTTTTTTTGTCACATGGTTCACCTCAAGCCAGAACCATCTAGTCTATTCTTCAAGCCAACTAAAATTCAAATGGCTGATCTAAATTCTAAAATTTGCAAGATCAAAGATGAACTTCATGTCGTACCTGCCACTCAAGGTGCTTGGCAACGTCACAAAGAGAAGCTTAACTTGCTCCGCAGCAAGAAAGAATATATTGGTTCACAAAAACTTTGGAACCCAGCTTCTCCTCATTCTACTTCACAACCCTCTGTGAATTCACCTTCACTTGCTAATTGGCATTGTCAATGACTCCAATTCCTCGACAAAGCTGTTGCTGAAGTATAATGAGAAATCCACTTTCTCCAGCTTGAAGAACATGAAGGCCAGAGCTGACTGCCACTATCTACTCTTGATCAATACTTAGCAAAGCCTTCCAATTTTGGCTCCACTCTTGTTTGGGGATGCTTCAGTGCTCCATCCAGACCACCACAATATAATCTGCATCATCTTGCTACCCACCAATATGGTCCTTTACTCCAAGCTACCATAGCTGCAGAAGGACTTCTTAGTGATGATGATGTTGATGATGAAGCTGAAGGCATAGGGGGAGAGATTCGACAAGTCCCTGAATTTCCCTCAAAAGAAGCTCAATGGGAACAAGACAACCCTTTTGGATCCAATCCAATATGCAGAATGGTTCAAAAATAGTCTGCTTGTCTAGGTATGACCCTAGGAGTATATTTCCCAAAATTCAAACAATATTCCCTACATTTCCTTTTAGATACTTGTGTCAATGCTAATTTAGCCAAATATAACTAATTTCCTCATGATGTATGGATACCAGTAGAAACCACCTTATATTTTGGAGAAGGAAATTATACATCCCAGTTTGTATGTCTCGCTCCTATAGAACTCCCTGATAAATCTATCCACCATATTAAATTCATAAATCTTGAATTAGATGGATATGATGATCTTATAGGCATGAAAACACTTAAAGATTGGGAACCAATTACTATCACTCAAGATTCCATCTCACACAAAGAGAATCAGTGTAATGTTCCTCACTTGCATACTGAGCAATGCAACACAACAAAGATTCAATGAGTAACTGGCTGAAAACCTAATAATAGAATTTGGTTTACAAACCAACAGTCTACTATCCAACAACCCTTACAATCCTTAATCAACTAGTTTGACCCACAACTAAGGCCAACTATTTCCCTTTTAACCAAGAAGCCTTAGAAGTTCTAAAAAATGAAATAGATGATCTTCTCCAATTAGGATTCATCTAGTCATCCTCATCTCCTTTCAACTGTCATGCTATGTATGTCACCAAAAAGGATGAACTTGGTCACATAACCAATGAAAAAAGATTTGTCATAAATTATAAACCTCTTAATGTTTGCCTACTTGACAACCAATATCCACTTCCATCCATGGATCACATTTGGCGTAGCATTCAAGGATCAAACGTCTATTCCAAGTTTGATCTCTCTCGCAGTTTCTAGAAAATCAAAATTGTTCAAGAAGATCAGTATAAAACTGCTTCTCTATTCCATAAGGACTATACCAATGGATGATTCTTCCTTTTGGTATCAAAACAACTCCTTCCATATTTCAGAAACATATAGATGACATATTTCGAAAGCACTGTACTTTCATTGCTCCATATATTGATAACATCCTTGTATTTAGTCAGTGTCCAAAGACCCATCTTGAACACCTCAAGAAATTTCTTCATCTCTGTAAAGAACATGGATTGTTTCTCAATCCTAGCAAGTGTCATTTTACTCAAGAAGAAATTATATTTGTTGGCATCAAACTCTTGGCTCATGGTTAGATGGAAGCTCAGGAACATATTCTTCAACGCATCAACAATATGATTATAACTGACAAGGAATCCCTACAATGATTTCTTAGTCTAGTAAATTATATTTTTGGGTTTTATTCTCACATGGCATATGATAGACACTAGAAGATTTTTAAGAAAATGTTAAAATTTTCCTTGTTAGTTCAACCATCACTAATGTATTTGAAGTTCATGACCCTTTTTAGATACCTGATTGGTCACTCTTTCAACATCAGCAACATCATCAAAGTGAGACTGCCAAGCATAATCTCATTCAACACTAAATTCTCAGTTGGTTACTCTTGCAATCATGTCCAAAGTTTAACTTCATTCACATTCCCTATGAAGAAGAAGCTAACACTTTGTGTTTTCACAATCCTCGACCATGGGTAATTCTTTACACAATAATTTTTTTTGATATCGTTTGGATGTCCAATATTTTAAGATGGTTTTCTCAATTTTTATGGATGCAGGAACATAATCATGGCCAGATCTTCTAGTTCCAAGTAGATCACAATTATAACATTTCACCATACAGTTCTAATTGAAGCTCCACCTTTAAACAACTCCTTCAAGATATTGGGCCTCAAATATTTTATCTTTCAGAAGATCTTGCTCATCGTATTAGAAAATTAGCACATAATAACTTCCCTTGGTGGATACAAAAAGATCATCCATGTTCCGACCTCGTTGTTTGTCATACTACCAATATTTATTGGCATAATGAAATCACATATGACGAAGACATTCCTAATGCTCAACCTGAAGACAATGAATTTAGCCAAGGATACTTTGGTACATCTAATGAATATTCTTCCAACTTTGATCTTGTATCACCAGACCCTTTTGGAGGTGAGTCAGATCCTACTCAATCAGCCTCTGATTGATCTGACTTGTTTTAGTAAGCCCACTACCAAAAAGTGGACACAAGATGCTACCTCGTGAATAAAGTCGTAATTCCACTACATCAATGTGAAGACGAGTCATCATCCTTGTGATAAAAAATGCATTTGACGTACTTGCTTTCAACTGTAAAGTAATCGCACTACGAAATTTGGGTCCCTTTCTCGTTTGTCAATATTTTTAATGTGGACACTATTTGTCTCATTTTTGTGTGTCTTTCATCTGCCCACGAAACTCAAAAATTTATGTAAATTTCTTCATCCTTTTTTCCTATAAAAAGGATTTGAAGATCATAACATAAGCAAAATGTTTTGAGTCTACCTAGAATCTGAGTCTTAGGAAAACTTAGTATCTTCTTTGCTCTACAACTTCAGTTGATCCAAGCAAATAAGAACAGTTTAATACCGTGTCAATCTCCACCCCCATTAGTAATAAGGATTACATATATAATTTATATTTATTTAACAATTTTAGTGAAATACTACTCATTGCATCACCAAAAGGGTCATCTTTTCCATGAAAAAATTTACCATTAATGTCAAAATGATTGAAATCATTATATGTAACAACCACAACAAATGGTTTATCATACATAATCTTACATAATAGCGGGTTTAACAACCATTTTTTAGATAAACTTTTGTTTTTCTTTTTTTTGCTTTCAAATTTATTTATATTATCTTCAAAGCAAAAGAAAGACTAATAAATGTTTACACATGTACAAAATATATATTAATAATTACTATAACAAATAACAAATATAAATTTTGACATATTTAATTAGTATATTAAATTTATGCAAAATTTGAGTACATTTTGGTTGTATGGTTCTTAAATTGTGTTAAGTTGGATTATTTAAGCAATTTGCATACAAATGTTGTTTTTGTACTATCCAATAAACATTTTCCCTTTAACAAAGTGATAGAGTTTTTCAAAAGGGATTGTAGCACATATATCTGTCTCACTATTGTCATCTCTACCAAGTGTCCATTAAAAGTCAACACTTAAAAAATAATTTTCTTAGTTAAAAATGTTTTGTATGTAGTAGATAAATGAGTGATTCTCATTTTTTTTTCTATTCATTTTGAATAATATTAAGATGGTTAGTAGACCCTCTCTTGTTCAAATATGTCAAAATAACTATATTGATTTTTTCTAGTCACTTTATAGTATACTTCTTTTTACCTTAGTGTTCACACCTTTGAGTTTTAAAATAGTATAAGCATACTAAGCAATGGAACACAACAAAGAGAATCAGTGTAAATTTCCTGCTTTGCATCTTGAGCAATGCAACACAACAAAGATTCAATGAGTATTAGTTTGAAAACCTGATAATAGAATTTGGTTTACAAACCAGGTCTACTATCCAACAACCCTTACAATCCTTAATCAACCAGTTTGACCCACACTAAGGCCAACTATTTCCCTTTCAACCAAGAAGCCTTAGAAGTTCTAAAAAATGAAATAGATGATCTTCTCCAATTAGGATTCATCTAGTCATCCTCATCTCCTTTCAGCTGTCATGCTATGTATGTCACCAAAAAGGATGAACTTGGTCACATAACCAATGAAAAAAGATTTGTCATAAATTATAAACCTCTGAATATTTTCCTACTTGACAACCAATATCAACTTCCATCCATGGATCACATTTGGCGTAGCATTCAAGGATCAAACATCTATTCCAAGTTTGATCTCTCTCGTAGTTTCTAGAAAATCAAAATTGTTCAAGAAGATCAGTATAAAACTGCTTCTCTATTCCACAAGGACTATACCAATGGATGATTCTTCCTTTTGGTATCAAAACAACTCCTTCCATATTTCAGAAACATATGGATGACATCTTTCGAAAGCACTCTACTTTCATTGCTCCATATATTGATAACATCCTTGTATTTAGTTAATGTCCAAAGACCCATCTTGAACACCTCAAGAAATTTCTTCATCTCTGTAAGGAACATGGATTGTTTCTCAATCCTAGCAAGTGTTATTTTACTCAAGAAGAAATTATATTTGTTGGCATCAAACTCTTGGCTCATGGTCAGATGGAAGCTCAAGAACATATTCTTCAATGCATCAATAATATGATTATAACTGACAAGGAATCCCTACAATGATTTCTTAGTCTAGTAAATTATATTTTTGGGTTTTATTCTCACATGGCATATGATTGACACCAGAAGATTTTTAAGAAAAGGTTAAAATTTTCCTTGTTAGTTCAACCAGCACTAATGTATTTGAAATTCATGACCCTTTTTAGATACCTGATTGGTCACTCTTTCAACATCAGCAACATCATCAAAGTGAGACTGCCAAGCATAATCTCATTCAACACTAAATTCTCAGTTGGTTACTCCTGCAATCATGTCCAAAGTTTAACTTCTATCACATTCCCTATGAAGAAGAAGCTAACACTTTGTGTTTTCACAATCCTCGACCATGGGTAATCTTTACACAATAAATTTTTTTGATATTGTTTGGATGTCCAATATTTTAAGATGGTTTTCTCAATTATTATGGGTGTAGGAACATAATCATGGCCAGATCTTCTAGTTCCAATTAGATCGCAATTATAACATTTCACCATACAGTTCTAATTGAAGCTCTACCTTTAAACAACTCCTTCAAGATATTGGGCCTCAAATATTTTATCTTTCAGAAGATCTTGCTCATCGTATTAGAAAATTGGCACATAATAACTTCCCTTGGTGGATACAAAAAGATCATCCATGTTCCGACCTCGTTGTTTGTCATACTACCAATATGTATTGGCATAATGAAATCACATATGATGAAGACATTCCTAATGCTCAACCTGAAGACAATGAATTTAGCCAAGGATACTTTGGTACATCTAATGAATATTCTTCCAACTTTGATCTTGCATCACCAAACCCTTTTGGAGGTGAGTCAGATCCTACTCAATCAGCCTCTAATTGATCTGACTTCTTTTAGTAAGCCCACTACCGAAAAGTGGACATAAGATGCTACCTTGTGAATAAAGTCATAATTCCATTACATTAATGTGAAGACGAGTCATCATCCTTGTGATAAAAAATGCATTTGACGTACTTGCTTTCAATTGTAAAGTAATTGCACTACAAAATTTGGGTCCCTTTCTCGTTTGTCAATATTTTTAATGCGGACACTATTTGTCTCATTTTTTTGTTTCTTTCATCTGCCCACAAAATTCAAAAATTTATGTAAATTTCTTCATCCTTTCTTCCTATAAAAAGGATTCGAAGATCATAACATAGGTAGAATGTTTTGAGTCTACCTAGAATCTGAGTCTTAGGAAAACATAGTATCTTCTTCGCTCTACAACTTCAGTTGATCCAAGCAAATAAGAACAGTTTAATATTGTGTCAATCTCCACCCCCATTAGTAATAAGGATTTCATGTATAATTTATATTTATTTAACAATTTTAGTGAAATACTACTCATTGCATCACCAAAAGGGTCATCTTTTCCATGAAAAAGTTTACCATTAATGTCAAAATGATTGAAATCATTATATGTAACAACCACAACAAATGGTTTATCATACATAATCTTACATAATAGTGGGTTTAACAACCATTTTTTAGATAAACTTTTGTTTTTCTGTTTTTTGCTTTCAAATTTATTTATATTATCTTCAAAGCAAAAGATAGACTAATAAATGTTTACACCTATACAAAATATATATTAATAATTACTATAACAAATAACAAATATAAAATTTGACATATTTAATTAGTATATCAAATTTATGCAAAATTTGAGTACATTTTGGTTGTATGGTTCTTAAATTGTGTTAAGTTGGATTATTTATGCAATTTGCATACAAATGTTGTTTTTGTACTATCCAATAAACATTTTCCCTTTAACAAAGTGATAAAGTTTTTCAAAAGGGATTGTAGCACATATATCTGTCTCACTATTGTCATCTCTACCAAGTGTCCATTAAAAGTCAACACTTAAAAAATAATTTTCTTAGTTAAAAATGTTTTGTATATGTAGATAAATGAGTGATTTTCATTTATTTTTTCTATTCATTTTGAATAATATTAAGATGGTTAGTAGACCCCTCTCTTGTTCAAATATGTCAAAATAACTATATTGATTTTTTCTAGTCACTTTATAGTATACTTCTTTTTACCTTAGTGTTCACACTTTCCTTTGAGTTTTAAAATAGTATAAGCATAAAGTTCAATGACTTGTAAAAAAGTCTATTAATCATTGGGATAAAGTCATACAAAATATTTTTTAATATAAAAATTATAAAAATATCATAATATATTGAATAAAATAGAATATATCATTTGATTAAAATGTTTGTTTAATATTTATTGTAAAGGAATTCAAGATATTTTGTTTCATGTTCTTTTTTTATTGCAAACTAGTAATCAGTAACATAAACCTACAGACTCTATTTTAAAAAAATATATATAATTTATATTTTTTTTTTTTTTTTTACTTTTTGTTATATTTAAATATTAATGATGAAGGATCATGTTTAATATTTATATGTAAATTATGTTGATATTGTATGATTGATTTGTGAGATATGATGGTGGTGGGATATGCATTTATTTTATGGATGTAAATAGTGGAGTAGAATCTAATATGTGATTATGAATAATTTAATATTGTTACTCTATACATATAATAGAGGATTGTTAGACAATAAAATGTTATTATATGGATAGATATGATGGTGCAAACTTAAGATCGTATGTATATTTTGGGTTATACCATCACATATATCTATATGATGATAAACTAACATATAATATGCATCATTTATCCTAGACTTGCACTATCATATCTATCTATATAATAACATTGTATTTCTCAATTATATACATAGAGTAATAACATCAAATTTCTCATAACCACATATTAGATTCAACCCTATCATTTACATCTATAAAAAATTCACATCTTACCATCATTATATGTCACAAATCAATCCTACGATATCAATACAATTTACATATAAATATCAAATATTATCCTTAATTTTTAATAGTTAAATATTAATAAAAATTTCAAAAAATAAAAAACAAATGAAATATACAATCTAAAAAATAAAATAAAAATTACAATTCATAAGTTTATGTTACTGATTACTAGTATGCAAGAAAATAAAAACATGAAACAAAATATATTAAATCCACTTATAACAAAATATCAAATAAAAACCTTTCAATTGGTGGATATGATATTTTTATTCAAAATACAATCATATTTCTATAATTTTAATATTAAAAAATTATTTTGTATGACTTTATCTGAATGATTCATACTTTTTTGCAATAAGTCATTGAAATTCATTTTTATTTGATTTTAAAAACTCAAAATAAAAGTGTGAAAAGTAAGATAAAGATTAGTAAATCATATAATAATTAAAAAAATTTAATAAAATTATTTTTTACATATTTTAACAAAATAGACATAACGTAAGTCATGCAAACCAGAGAACACACAAAAAAGCAATATTTTTTTATTTTTTATTTTAAAAGAAAACAATTAAATTAAATATATACTACACATTAACCATAATCATAACATATTACATCACATTACCACTTAGTTCTCTGGGGCCTTGAGGTTACATTGCAAACACAAACGGAAATAAAAGATAATGATAAACCACGTAACCAGTTATATTATAATAACCATGAATAAATGTACATCCATGAACCAAGAGCAAGAATATTAATATACCACATAATACAATCATATGAATCTCATCAAATAAAGTTACATAGAATCCTAACTATTACATCATTGTTACAATGTTACATTACAATCTTTTGATATAAGAATTACAATGAATTTCCCAAACAAGTGGGATGATACAAATTACAATGAATTTTGAATAACAAAGTAAGCACTGGTATAACTCCAACTGCGGAAATGCTGCGAACAAAGAATGCTAACGGGGAACCCAACGGGTGCAGAGCACATTCCACCCAACCATGTGAATTATAGATAACTCACCCCCCGTGCTCAGAGGTGACAATGAAGTTAACTCGACCATGAATGTCAAACCGACTCCATGAACAACAAGGTACAAACTCAAATACAAAAATCAGAGGTTACAATTAAACCAAGCAATAACAATAACAAGTCACCAAAGAACATTCATAATCACTTCCATAAGAATCAGAATCACAAAAGCAGTACAAAACCAAGAAAACTGATACAACATTCAAAATCCAAAATACATTTCCAGAGGCAAAAAGCAACAAGGCAAACAGGAAGTCTAGTGGAGAGTGTCATCGCATAGCTCTCATGGGATCTCCTGGCTCTTCCTCCAACTTGAGGCGCCGACACCCATCTATGGATCTCCTGGCTCTTCCTCCTACTTGAGGCGCCGACACCATAGGGTAGCTCATGTGGAGTCGATAACCTCTCATGAAGACGAGATTATGACTTTGCCAACCACGACCTTCTCAATCTATCATTAGTCTATGATAGCCCTAATGCATAGACGAGGAATCCAATTTTTATTATCTTGAGTGTTTTACTACCCATCCCCCTAATTCTATTTTTAGGTTATCACTTGTTTAACTACTCTTACGTGGGTTCTCCTGTGCACTTCCTCTTAACCGAGGCGCTGACCCCCACGAAGAGCCACTCTCCCTAAGACCCCTAACATAAACCAAAAACTAGGCAAGGGTTGAACTAAAACACCTAAAACATAAAACTCGAAACAAGAACATGTGAGGCATTAACCCTCTCGTGATAACTCATAACCAAAAGTCTTAACAACACCGTTCAACCCTTCTAAGCACAAAACCAAAAGTTTCAATTCCAAAAGTGTAACTAAGATGAAGACAACATTCACAAATAAACATGCCTCTGGATCAAGGGTTGCAAGACAATAGGGTTCCCTCAAAGGCAACACAAAATGATGAACCTAACGTAAAAGAAAACTCAAATAATATGTTGCAAGCTTGCACCATTAAAATTTAATTCCATTCCCAATTACATAATTAATTTAATTTCACCAAGTAACTATTATTACAAAAGAAAAGATGATCAAATTCCAATCATCAAAATAAGGAATGCTATCTGCTCGATTTAGGCCTCTAACAACAATTTATGGCAAATTTTCTGTTTTGAAATAATAATTCAACAAAACACGGCTAAAATAACGCCTTATCTAAATATTCATAAACATTATTTAACCATTTAAAAAAAAAAACATAAATTACATTTTTAAGTAAAATGATATTAAATAAAATAATCAAGATTATATTTTAAATAAAATAAATTATATTTATTATATTTAATAAAATATATATTTATACACCAAAATATATATATCATATATATATATATATATACATACATACACATATATATAAAATCTATATTTAGAGAAAACAAAATAAAAATAAAAATTTTAAAACTCTCCTGATAGGCCAAAGGGCAGTGTATTTATCAATCCCACATCACCATAAGACCTGCCAGGGTGAAGAGTAATAGGATAGGGGAAGGTGCACGGCTTTACTCATGGCCCTTCAACCCCTCCTCCCCCACTTTTAAAAAATACAATTTAATTTTTAACAAAAGAAATTTCAAAAATTTATTTTCATTCAACACTGCGAAACGTAATTTCGTACGGTCGATGCACAGTGACAAATAAATTTGTACGACTGACACACAGAAATATATGTGTAAATAATTTTTTTAAAAAAATACTCATATATACATATAAATGATGTATATATATATATATTAATATAACAGAGTAAAAATTTGTAGGAATAAATTATATATATATAACAGAATAAAAAAAAACATCCAGAGGGATAAATTGTATATATATATAACAGAGTAAATATATAGGGGAAGAGATTATATATATATATAACAGAATATAAGAAATCCAGAGGGATAAATTATATATATATAATAGGGTAAAAAAAAATACAGAGGGATGATTTAAAACACAACATTCATATATATTTATATTTCCAGAGAAATTTCAAATTCATTATTCTCAAAGATAAGATCAATTTTTCCCCCAAAATCCCATTATAATCAAATTGGACTTTTCAAAAAATGAAAGTTTTTGTTTTGACAGATTGAAATCAATCCAATAACTTTTAGAAAACTGGTCTAATATTTTCCAGAATTTTTTATTCACACAAAAAAATCTTCTTTACCCTCACAAATCTTTTAATTAATTGTTTTATTTCATTCTTTTCTTTTTTTCTCTGAAACAGGAAGATGAAAGAGAAAACAAGGGAAAAACAAGTAGAACCTAGTGTCCTGCACTTGGTTGAGAAAATTGATGAAGCTTGATCCCAAGAGTCTTCTCGAACAGCTTTCATTCTTCCTCCTCTTCAGAACATCGTGCTCAACTTCAAATCCAATATTGTCTCCGAAGCCCTTCCCAAAACATGCAGCAATAGATTGACAGAATCCCTTTTCCCGAAAACTTCAGAATATCTCAACATTCGAAGGCATTATTTTTATTTTATTTTCTTTTGAAACTTCTGTCACATTCTTCCCGTGCATCCAAATTCACCATTCTGCAAATAATAAAATATGCCTCTTTTCCTTTTTTTTGAAATTTCTAAAAAAAATATCTAATAAAAAGAAACTATCTAATTTCATTTTAGTTGAGTTTCCTTTTTTTATTACTTTCTATTTTCAAAACTGCTTTTGCAAGATTTATTTGTTTTGCACAAAATATACTTTATTTTAATAATTTATTTTAATAATTATCCTCAACAAGATAATTAATTAAAATAATAAATACATTTTAATATTTAATTAGTATTTAATAAGGTTCATAACATTAAAACTAAAACTTCTAAATATTTAAATACAATTTAATCTGACATTAAAATAAACAATCATTTAAATTAAATAAATCATACTTATAAAGTGTCACATTGATAAAATACGTCAATACACAAATACAAACCAAAAATGACGACAACTACAAGAAAAAATGTACAATACCAATCAATTCGACGGTTTGACAACATGGGACTCGAGATGACTTCATTGTCACCTCTGTTTCAACATTTGACCGTTGGGCTATTGGTGCTCACCCTGTCCTGCCAAAGCAGGTGGAATCGAGACTATGTACCTGCAATACTTGCATACAAACAAAGTCGTATACATGTGCATATATATATATAAAATCAAAGCATTGTATTGTGAGAAGGAATCACAGCGTAACAGAGCACTCGCAATGAGTGATGCTACACTGTCCTTCATCACATCTATCCTAACAATTATAATATGATTGATAAATTGACATTTCTAACTAACAATTCATCTCATGACATAATTTATTAAATCACTGCATCATAATATAATTCTGAAAATAAACTAACATCGCCAACCACAATGTCATATGAAATAATCATGTCCACAAATGGAATAACAGCATCATCAAATGTCTAACTAACCAATCACACAAAACCAGTAATATCATAGTATCAATGTATCCAATCAAAGCATAAAAACTACTGAGTCCAACTAGCAACTAGGAGGGTTATTACATCCTCCCCCCCTTAAATCCGGCTTACTCTTGTAAGCCAGAAAAC
>VDFB02112530.1:0-13967 GCA_007258455.2 Sequoia sempervirens | reverse complement strand
ATATATATGTGTGTGTGTGTGTGTGTGTGTGTGTGTGTGTGTGTGTGTGTGTATACATATATTACGTGGTTTGGTGGTTGTGGAAGTGGTCACCTTGATACATGAAAGGTGAATGATAAGTGTTTGCTACTACGAGGATTAATGCATTTTGTTGTTGCAGTCTGATGGGGACTGATAAAGTAGATGCAATATTGAATGTAGTAGTGTGGCAAAGTAAACTTTGATTAAGTTGCATTTTTCAAACAACCATTGTAGTGTTATATATATATATGTATTCTTTCTCTCTCATCTGTTTCAGCTCCTTCCATAAGAAACTCTTCATTATGGTGGCTTACGCCTTCTGTTGTCCATTTGGAAAAAGTTCTGTGAGGATAATATATTGACTAGGTTGCATTGTTGTGTTGGTTTCATAGCAAAGCACTACCTCAGATGTGTGGTCCTTGCTAGTTTAATAGCATATTGCAGTGACAATGGCTCTTTCGACAATGCAACTTAATCAATGTGCTTCCTTGCACATTATGCAGAAAATGTGATGTGCATAGGGTGGAATTAAATATTATAGAGCAACACAAAAATTGTGGAACAACTATTGTAGAAAAAATCCTCTTGACAGTTTTGCTAATGAAAATCACGTTGGAAACTTCAAACAGATAAGAAACCCTCTACATATCCATATATATACAATCCCTCCTATTTTAATTTGTGTGGTTCTTCACTGTTTCCCTAATAGTCCTATTAGAATTTATATTTTTCTCTATAATATGTATATATGTATGTATACATGTATATTTATGTATACATGTATATGTATTAATGTACATATGTATGTCTGTATATGTGTGTGTGTGTGTGTGTGTGTCTATGGGAAAGTATACTGCAAAATGTGTGGGAAAATATATTGGTTGGGTTGGTTTGTTGAAATAGCCATTGTGGTATTGGTTTGATAGCAGACTATTGTAAAATTCTTCAAATATAGAAGAGTTTCCTGCAATTGATAATGAGAATGTGGGGCTTGTCTCTTTAACAAAAGATATTCGTAAATGTTGCTCATTGGTGAATAAGTATTGCACGAAAAATTATGGAACTAGAATTACAATGTAGTTGTTACATAGAATGGTTGTGTTTTATTAACATGTTTCATGATATTCTTCTTCCCTCATTTGTTTGACTATCAATAACTTTCATGATATTGTTTTCCACTCATCTATTTGAAGCTACCTGTGGCAGAGTATTTTATTGTTCTTGTAACAAGGATTGTTTTGTAATCTTTAACATGCTTAATTTTTTTGGATAGAAAATGTTATCATTCAGATATATGGTTGTATATATAGATAAATACATACATGTGTGCATATGGATATATATATCTACTTAATTGTGTTTTCCAAAATGTCTAAATAGAGGCAAAATTGAACCCATATATGTATTTAAGGATTTCTATTCTTGCTATTCTATATTCCATTGTTTCTATTAAGAAAGATGAATGAGCAAGTAGCAATGTATACAAATTCTTGCATATAGGAGTTTATACAAATATAGGAAGAAGATTGTATGCATTCTAAGTTCTCCACAAGCTGGTATTGAATGTTGGAATACATTAATCTTTGATTTTTTACTATGGTATAGAGCTTTCAATGAGTCAACTATGGTTGCAAAATTCCTTGCCTTTAAAGGATTCTACAACTATCTCTGTGGAGTTGGGGTCCGTGGATGGGTCTTTAGAGCCCCCAAAAATTGATTTGGTGTCAACTTGTACAACTGATGTTGTGGAGTCTAGCTTTGAGGATGCCATCCACCAGCCTACAGACTTTGATTCTGTAAGTTTTCCTTCCCCTTTTGTTGTACCTGTTGCAAGCTTACTCTTATTGTTTCCTATACCTTTCTTGATGTTGTTGCTAGTAGAGGATATATATATGAAATTAGAGATTTACTGATCTTTTAGAGGATATAGATATGAAAGTAGACATGCATTGATCTTTTTGAGCACATAATAATGTATCTCTTTGTAGCCTCCATTTTCCTTGCTCGTTTTATCAATTTCGTGTGATGATCTGCATTTTTCTTGATTGCACTTGTGTTTGTAGGATGCAAAGATCCAACTTTGACTCCATTTTCAATTCCTTCTATCAATGCTAATGATGTTGTTCCCTCTTCGGTCCTCCAACTTTTGTCCTTAAAAAAAATTGGTGGTCATGAAGGGTAGGTTGAGCGATACAAGGATGTCTTGTCTGATGGCCACCATTTGCAAATAAGAACTCTGCCTTCCAAATACAATGATATGTTGTTTACAAGTGCCTTGAAAATAGTGTCCCTTGTATGTTTAAAATATTACGTCTATAGGAATATCCAAGATTCAAGGTGGGTTGTGTTGTTTGTTGTATATGCTAAATAATTCTCTCTTTTTTATTTATGCCTCATATAATTTGTCCAATACATTGTTTTGCTTCTTTTCCAGGGCCTTAATCATATCCAAGTTAGTTGTAATTATGCCTAATTGTCAAATTATTGGGACCCCTAGGTATTTGTTCAAGCAACAAGAAGAGCAAATGTTGGCACCTGACTCACCTTCCCCTTCTAAACGAGCCCCTAAATTTGGTCTGCAGGTGTCCCCTAAAAAATAAAACAACCCTCCAAAAGTCAGCCCTATAAAAGCTTTGAACATTTATCAAAATGTTTGGACAGTGAAAGGGCATGTAACACATATTAGGGAGATGCATCATTTTCAAAAACAAAGAGGTGAAGGGCAACTATTTAGTTTTGACATTATAGATGTGGAGGGGACAAAAATACATGTTACTTGTTTTGATGATATTGTTGAATTGCATTATGGCCGAGTTGAGGTGGGGTTTACTTATTTAATATCAAGGGGATTGGTTAAGGAAGCCAATAAAAGATTCAATAAATTAAATAGTAATCTTGAGATTTTTTTGGATGAAAAATCAACAATAAAACAATCTGAAGATGAGATTCCTCTCCCAAAAAAAATTTCTTTTGTGCTAGTTAGTGAAATAAGCAACTATAGTGATAACAACTTTGTTGATATTATTGGAATTGTAGTGCATGTTAGGTACATTTCAACTGAACACTCATAGGAGAAACAAATCTGAAACAATCTGACAAACCAAATTAAACTATATGATCAATGTCTTCGCTTCTCTCATTGATGTTAATCTGTGGGGCACAGGCTGGCAAGAAAAAGGTGATACCTTGCACAAGATGTATCTTTCTAGTGAAATAGTGATTGTTGTTGTTTGTAGTAGCTGTGTAGGCTACTTTAATGACAAAGTTATCAACACATCAATAGGAACAGTCCTTGAAATTAACCCTTCTATTCCCGAGGCAAACACTCTTAGATCCAAGGGGCCAATTAAAGTAGACCAACTAGCTTCAACTTCTTCTTCACCTCGAAGGTTGCATCCTTCGAATGATAGAGTCACTATTGCATTTATCTTAAACAATTGACTTCATTTGGGAGAAACTGTTGAAGCCATTTTCAAAGCAACCATTCAAATTGCAAAAACTGAGTCTTTTTGTTACCCTACTTGCCCCTTGTTGGTTAATGGTAAAGAATGAAAAAGGAAATGCACACACCCTCATGCTAATGTTTGGTTCTATGATCATTTCTAGATGGAAATTGAGGAATGCAGCTATCGATATCTTCTACAGTTAAAGTTGCAAGACCATTCAGGCAGCCTTTGGTGTGTTGCTTTTGATGAAGCTACCACTAGTTTGTTGCAGATTCCAACAAAAGACCTCTATGAATTGTAGGACAACTCTGACTCTACAAAAAATCCTATTGCTCTTATTAAAGGCCTTGTTTGTAAAGAATATATCTTCACTGCTTTTATTAGAACAGAAACATATAATTCAAAGGAATGCTTGAAAACAATGATCGCCAAAGCAACGAAAGTTGATTTTAGAGTAGAGTGTAAACTATTGCTTGCAGACATAATGAAGATATATACTCCTGCTATAGAAAAAGGCTCCACTAGCGAGCCTACTCTTTGATTGCTCTTTTACACTTCTAATCATTTCTCATAGCTTTGACTTTTAAATGCTGACTACGACATGCTAAGAATTTTGTTTAAGAAATATGGACATAATTTATACCTATGCTTGCATCTACATATATGCACATTTATTTACCCACCATCTTTTTTTATTATACCATGGTGCATCAATTTTGCTATCATTCTTGCTTTTGAATATTTCAAATCAGTTGGATGGTTATATGATATGTTTACACAGATTAGAATTTGAAATACAACTGAACAATTTATTCCCACATATATTTCAAATATTTTCTATATGAGCAAATACTTGACAATATATTTTAATATACATTAAATATTTTTTATATGGCTAATCATTGAGATTATTTACTTCTTTATGTAACATTTAAAATCTGCATGAATTGTATAAGTTTTTTCATTATGCTAAAATGAAGAGTGATAAATTATTTATTACATCAGTTTAATGACATTGTATTTGATTTAAAGTTTCTTTGAATGCTAATGACTCTTGGTTCTTTGTTTGCATTCACATACAAATTTAATAAAAATATTTATATATGTGCTTCCAGCTCTAATGAATATCAAAAGTAGGACAGAGATATTTACTTATGTCATGCCTAGACCAATCTATATAATAGTTCACTTCCCAATTCAATATTCAACCTATTATAAAGACATTTAGTATTTGAGAAAGGAAAGTATGAAAAACCTATTAAAAAGACATTTAATATATAATAGTTTCCTTCACAATTGTATATTTATGATTTCTTTACAAAACTTATTCACCGAGGAGGAACATTTAGGGAGATCGTCTATTTAAGAGGTAAGGTCCAGGTTGTCATTAAAAGTTGTCAAGAAGACAAGCAATAAACAAAGGGCAATAAGTATGTTTTTAGGTATATGTATATGTATATGTATATGTATATTTATATGTATATGTATATGTATATGTATATGTATATTTATATGTATATGTATATGCATATTTATATGATATGTATATTTATATGTATACGTACATGGGTATGTGCAGGATCATGATGGGCCAAAAAGTGCAAATATGATGGGTATGTGGCTGATGACTTTTCTTTTACCCAAAATTGATGAAACGAAAAGGGTTTTTAAAGGAGATTCTCAGCTTTCCACCAATATAAATTATGCTTTACTTTGAATTTAATAAGTAATTATTATTCATTTTCTATTCAAATTACAACTAAATTCCTGATTGATAGACTAATTGAAAAACATCTATATCTTTCAAATGGTATCACATTTTTTGAATCCAAAACATGCATCACATTCTATGCTTCACATATTATAGGATTAAAAAACAAAAAATTAAATTTCATGAAGTTTTGACCAAGTTAAGGTGGTCAGACATATGAGTTTTTTATATTTTTTAAAATTTGTAATAAAAAATTCATAGTTAATTATTTACTTGGAAACAAATTATAAAAAATATGCATCACATCAGGACATGAGTCCTCTACTTATATCTAAAATCTTATAAAAAAATATTATCATTTCATTGTGGTTACAGTGGTCAGACAGACACCTACTTCTTATATTTTTCCTAAAATTTAAGTACTACTGCATTGAAATTTCAAATTTACACCAAATAGATTTTTTTTTTTTTTAAAACCTAGTAGTTTAGAAACTACATTCAATTTTCTATAGATTCTATTCTTACATATTTTTAAAATAATATAGAGAACTTATTCAAATTTTTATGTCAAGTTTCCTAACTCTGATTTTTCTAATTTTTTTGCCACTTAAGGGCCTGTTTTTTCCATGATGATCCTGCACATACCCACATGTATGTATATGTATATATGTGTGTATGTGCATGTATATGTATATGTATATGTATATGTATGTATATGTATATGTATATGTATGTGTATATGTATATGTATAATGTTGATGTATAGAATTCTATGTTTGTACTCCTTTCACACATATATAGTCTTCTATATATTCCATTTTTTCCTTTGGTTGCATTCCTCGGTGGGTGCAGAATGGTCAAAACCTCCCATGCACTTCCACTGCTTCGCCGATTGGATGTTCAACAAGTGATGTGTCCTACAATCTTCACTACATTGTAGATGTATTATTGTTGTAAGTTCTTTTCCCTATGTATTTTCGGCCGTTTCATAGACACCTAACCACAGATATATATTTTCATAATTTTGATTTCTAAATTTATTATTTACTAGCTTATGGGTTTAACAGGTCCCTTTTTACAGGGCTAGAGATCCTTCATTGTAAAGCAAAGTTGTACGCTTGCCCCTTTTCTTTTTACATGGTTGCATACATTCCAAAACATACCAAAATCAGGTATGTCTATACAGTTATTCCTTTACATTATGTGCTTTCAAACAAAACCTTTGTTGTTTCTTTCTTCTCTTCCTTTAAACAATTTTTTTTGTATTTCATCTATGGAATTCTATTTTCTACAGTTCTTTATGGGGAATTCTCTTTTCCTAAAAAAGTTATTGGAGCCATAAGAGCTCTAAGAAATCAAATATATGTATTGGAAGATAGAAATTTTTTAGCACATGTTCACTATTCTTAGGAACTATGCAGTTTCCACTTCTTACACATATATATTCAGCTCTAATAGAGGAATTGTATGAAAAGTATCACAATAACACTTATTTGTTACTAAATATTATACACAAGAATTCAGTTCCCTTGTATTGAGTCAACTAGGTGCACCATTGCCAACCCATGTAATTACCAAGGTCCATGTTGCCTCAAAAAGAAAAAAACCGCACAAGTTCTCACCAGCTGTGGTGTCCTCGACATCGAAAAATCCAATTCACCCACACCACAATGGCTCTTTTGACAGTATGGCTTAATGAAAGTGTGCTTTCCCACATGGCAACATTCAATATAGCATTTACTTCCCCCTCCAACCTCGTATACTGATGGGAAGATGCATTTTTTCTTGTGCCAACAAACACTTGCCATTCACCTTCTGCCCTCCCCGCTGGTAAATTTGCAACTGCATTCTTCACCATGACACCCATATTGCCTTAATCAAAAATTCAAGCTACATTGCCTACAAGCAGATTTAATACTCAAATAGAGAATTCACAAAAGAGTTATTTCATAACGTTTGCAATAGGTACAATGAAAAAGCACACCCCATACATTGCTCTCCACAGTACATTTTTCCATGTTCCCACAATTGCCTTCTCATCTTCCCAGGCACATACATTTTTAATGTGAAAGAAAGAGGATTTAATTGTTATTTCTTCATCCATATAGAAGCATAGCATGAGCCATATATGCAAAACTGATTTTACAAAATACCCATGTGAAACCACTTACACATTCTACACCACCACAGTTTCAAAGCCCTCCAATCTACTACAAAATGGATCCATACGCAATAATTTTAACAATAGTCTGCTACCAAACCAACACCATGATGGCCCTTTCAATAGGATAACTTCATCAAAGTATACTTTCTGATATTGCAACATTGAATATAAAGTAAACTCTCCCACACGCCAGTATTCAATATTGCATTTACTTCATCTGCCGCCATTGTGCAATAGGAGGAAAGATTGGGCCTTGTGCGGACAAACACTTCCATTCACATTTCCTGTATCTAGTGCACCATTCTCAACCACTCCCATCCCACGTAATAACCAACACCCACATAACTAGATAAAAAAAATGGTGGCCCCGTCGCCCCCTTCCAGTTGCCTGTCACCGACAAATCTAATTTTCCACTGTGTTGATGAAAACCATAGTGGTGACTTCAAACCAAAAACCCCTAACCCATGTAATTGCTAAACCCCACCAATCTAGTATATGTATACATGTATATATGTGTATATACATGTGTATATATATATATATCCAATGTGTCTATATATATATAGATAGATGTATTTATATAGATGCAATGTGTATATATATATATATGTATGTATGTATGTATGTATGTATGTATGTATGTATGTATTTATGTATGTATAGTGTACGTCCTACTAGATGAGTAGTTTGCATAGATGGTTAACTTATTGTCTGTGTTCTTGTCAAATTTTTGTATCTTTTCCATTTTACCAATTGTGCAGATTTAAAAGAGATTATTCTTCTGTATGGATGGAGAAATTGCAATTATATGTCCTTTCTTTTGCTAGAAAAATATGCTCAGGGTTAGTAATTTTTTTGTTGTTGGTTTATGGTTATGCTTATCTATCTCTATTGACCAATGAGGAAAATTTAGGTAGATCCTTTGTTTTAGAGGTAACCTCCATGCTCTTAGTAAAAGCTAATCCTTGTTGCCGACAATTCCAATTCGCATCTGCACTGATGAAAAAACTAGTCGAGAATTCAAACAAAAACCCCGAACCCATGTAATTGCTATGCTCCACCCTCGTTCCAAAAAACACTTGCCACTCAACTTCCACCTATCTAGCCAACCCATATTTATATATAGAGAACTAGGGAAATTGTAACACAATTGTATCAACATCAACAAATGTGTGTATCCTTCCAACTTCCCAAATCAATTATTCAAACCCAGTTCCCCAAGACAGTGCCTATTTTCTCTATGTTATGCAACAATTATATGATGCCATTATCTGTGCAAAATCCATATAGCACCACAGGCTTAATTGGAAAATTAAGCTGCATTGTTTGGTATTCAATATGATGAACAAAATATTTATATAAAATACCCATGTAAAATGACTTATAGACTTCACAGCATAATAGTTTGAAAACTATCAGGTCTATTATAGAATGGAGCTAAGCATGATTATTCTTACAATAGCCTCATATGCAAGCAACACCACAATAGCTCTTTCGACAATGCAACTTAACCAATACATTTTCTTGCCTTGCAAAGAAAAAGAACAATGACAAATAACAGATTGTTATAGCAACCTTTGAACAGATGTCAGAAAAAGAGTATCATGTAACATATTGGTAGAAGCCAAGCAGTCTATGTAACAATCGTAAGACATATTAAGATGATACTTAAGATTCATATGTATGCCACTCTCTAGTGTTTCCCTGTTAATTCTTTTACAATTTGCCTGTTTCTCTATATTATCTAATGGTAAATAGTGGAGCCCAACTTTACAATATAAGCATGTATATATATATATATATATATACATATATATATGTATACACATGCATATATATGTATCTATATATGTACATGTATATATATGTATGTGTATAGATGTATATGTATATATATGTACATGCTTATATATATGTTTCCATATATGTATATCTATTTATATATGTATATATATATGTATTGTGTTGTAATCGCACATCAGAAAGTAAATGCAATATTCAATGTTATAGTGTGGGGAAGTGTACTAGAAAAATATGCTAGAAAATATATTGGTTCAGTAGCATTGCCAGAAGATTCATTCTGGTATTATCAATATGTCACAATCACTCCTATCTTAATATGCAATTGGGCAATAAAATTACCAACCCTGAGCATTTTAATAGAAGAACCTAGATATAACTACTATTGCTCCTATACGGGTATCTTAATATATCAATCAAGGAATTGAGTACATATAGATATGTGCATATGTATCTGTCTATCTACCAGGGCACTCAATACAATTTTCCTCTTTGTGTGTGATATTTGCTATCAAACAAGTGTTGTTCTAATACCTGTTATATAATTCCTCTATTTGTTTTTCAATATGTACTATGAAATAATGTAGATTGAATCTTATATCAATATGTTTCATGATATCCTTTTCCCCTCATATGTTTGAAGGTTTATAGATACTTTTCAATTAAATGCTCTCTTCTTAGCAAATAGCAACTTCAAACAAATATCCTATTGGATAAAGATATAAAGTTCAACACATAAGAGACAATTCAACTATTGCTATCTTTTACAGTTAAAGTTGCAGGCACATTTAGTCAACCATTACATATATTACTTGTGTTGTGTCAATATGTTTTATTATATTCTTTCCTTTATTGTCCATTCTTCTATATATTCCACTTACTAGTTTTTCTCTAACCGTCTTCAAATTGTATTATGCTTTTTCTTTACTACAATATTTCTTCTCCATGTACTTCTTCACCTGTAAAAAAATGTACAATGTTATAGAGTTTGGTTCACAACACCCTTCTCTCTACACCTTTCAATCACCACACATATATCTATGGATCCGTGTTAATAGTGTGGTTTCACAATTTTGGCCAAACTCCCACACTCCAAATAATTTTTAAAGTGTAAATCTTCAATTTCTTTTTAAGCACCTATATGGCTAAAACCCTCGCATGAGGTATTTGAAGATGATGCAAACTAGAGTTTCATTAAATTTTGTCTATATGATTCTAAATATATTTTTCAAAATTTCGGAATTAGGATTGCAATTCCCTATTTTCCCGATCTCCCCAAACCAGTTTTTAGAAAACAACATTTTTAAAAAAGTGACTTTACCACATAACGCATAAATTTTTTTCTATGAAGCATAAAATTCTAATTCATTTTGAATTTAGATTTTTATCTATGATATATAGTGCTTCTAATTGGTTTCACATTGTTTTATTGAATATTTTTTCCTTAATCAAGTTTTGCAGTCAAACCAATTACAATTCAGACATAGGCAAACTGTATAACACAACTTTTTGTATGTATCAAATTTCCTATTTTTTCTTGTTGGGATCAAGGACTTGGCCATAAGCAGTGCATCTCCAATATTTTAAATTTTGTTTTCATTAACTTATTTTTCCACATGTTTAGGAATGAAGTATTTGATTCTTTCATGGAAAACCTATATCTGTAAAGAAATAAAAAAAATAAAATATACTTTAAAACTATTAAATCTCCTATTTAAAATTATACTTTTTGGAAAGCTTATAATAAGTACTACATACTTACAAAAAAATAAATTTTAAATGAATTCATTTGATCCCCCAAAAGGTAAATCAAAAGTGGTTTTTTATCAGCATTTTGATAGTTTTAAAGGAGACTCTGTTATAGGTATGGTTTAAAAATAGTAGTGTTCTATCCAAGGGGGTTTGATTTAAAGTAGTTTGATCAAACCCTCTTCAATTGGAATTCTTTAAATGGAAACCTTTTGGCGCTTAAAACATTACATTTCTAAAAAATATGTATTTCAGCAAAATCAGCTTCCTCCCAAAATTGTAAAACAAATTTTAGATCACCGAGATTCCAAAGACAACCATGGGTTTACTCGCTTTTGACTTTAATATCAGATATTTGTTGCTACTTATGTATTACAGACACACAAATTTAAAATGCACTTTCCCATCTACCATCAGAGGTTGGAGCTTGTCAAAATCTGTGGCGTGTTGTCCTCTATCACAGGCCAGCGTCCTTCGTACTTGTACACCGATGGTATATACCGACTGGGGCTTTTAATCTTCCTCGTCGGCATTAAACTAGCATCATATTTTGTAGATCGGTCGGCATCCTGTGCCTTTTTTGATTGACAATTTCTCTGCATCTTCTGTCACATCGCGACAAGATAATCGCCCGCTGGTTATCCAATTGTCCTTCAACTAGTACCGGGTTTTAATGTTCTCGGGCCGCTATGAATTATCATTGGCATTTTTTTATAAACTTTTCCTTTTTAGTTATTCAATACTGTTAAAGTTTTTAAGCCGATAGGTTGCTTATATTAAAACCCTAGCCGACCATAGTTTGTATTCGGTGTTCTTTATTTTGCTTTGCTTGGCGGTATGGTCACATGGAGAACCGAATTGCCCCAGGGTGCTGAAAATTGCACTCATTAGCCCTCGATAATTATTTGATTTTGGCCCCAAGTGCCTATTTATAGGCTTTTTTTCATTTTATCATAACTTTTGCATACGGAGGCCATTTTCCTGAAACGAGATATCGTCGGAAAATTGGAAGAGTCATCTTTTCAGTGGTGCAGATATTTTGCAGGGTTTTTGCAGTTTTGTGCCATATTTTCCAGGTTGAAGATAGATCTCCTTTTTTGGCTTTCGGAGCTCATATGTTTGTAAATGGGTGACTTAATTACTTTGGAGAATGGGAACTATAGGCAATGGAGTAATTTAATTCTCACTCATCTTGGTGAGAGAAATCTATTGCCCTATTTGTTTAATACAGTTCCTTTTCCTAGCACAGGTGTTGAGTATTGCATTTGGAAAGGCTTTAGGGCTAGAGTCTTTAGAGTTATTTTTGAAAATGTAAATGATGACATTTTGGAGACACTTATTCACTTCGAATGTCCTCATGCTCTATGGACTCACATTAGAGAGGTATATGGAGACCATGATTCTTCTCCATCTCTTGAAGCTCCTCTTTCCAACTCACATGTGCTTGTTCATTCTTCAGAGTTGATAACCCATGATTGTGATCCTTTGGACAAGATTGCAGATGTTTCAGAGGTTCCTGATAGTCTTCCTGATTGGGATTCCTATTTGACAGACATTGCTTCTTTGTTTGTGGAGTCTCACATTTCAGATTTGGAGGACCAATTTGAGGGTTTATCTCTCTTATTTGATGATAGTCATGGGTCCACTATTATCACTTCATGTTTGTCTATGGAGTTTGTTCAAGATCAGTTTCCACTTGTTCCTGGTTTGTCACAGTTTTTTGTGATTGGGCATGTACCTGATTGGATTGTGGCATCATCTTTATCATCCAAGAACTTGGCAACACATGAGCAGATTTCAGAGACACAATCTTCATACATATGGATTCCTCTTCCTTCTTCCTATCCAGAATGGGAATCATTCTTGTAGTTGTACTTGGTGTATCTTCTTCCTAAGGGGAGAAACATTGTTTGTAGGCATTGGATTTTGTTTTGTCTTCAAACATTAACCATACTTGCAGGAGATCATACATCATGGGGGGGATATCTTATCTCATTACTTCCCTCTTATGGGGGGGTAATTTATTGTATATTCATGATGGATGTAGTCCTTGGGGGGTATCATTGAGTCCTCCATACATCATGTTTACATTTGTCATGCCTTTTTTCTTGTTTTCTCTCTTTTGGAGAGGGGTTTTTCCCACTGGGTTTTCCCCTTTTCTCTGCTTTATGAGAGATTGCATTTCATTTGCATCTGTAAATGGGTACCTAACATGGCCTAGTTGCCAGGACCCATAGTAGTTTGCATTATAATCTTCTCCCTAAGTTGCACTTATGGGGGGGTGTTGGTGTAATTAACTATTTAATTACATCTTCATAAGTTTACTTAGGCAATCTTTAATTCCTAAGTTATAGGATCTTAACCTTATCTTATCGAGCTATCTTGTTGCTCAAGATAAGATTTGGTTGTTGCATGCTTTCCTTTTATAAGCAAGCCTCATCTTGTACATTTGTATCAATTAATCATGAATCAATCTTGCATATTGATAGCAAGCATTCTCGCCATTATTTCTCTCTTGTGGAAGTATTTTGGTCAAGCAACAGATTCTGGAAATCTAACATTACTCTTCTTATTGTGTGATATATGGTAAGAGTCCTTCAGATTTTCCATGGACCTTACCTACTTTTCTTGCTCAGGGGTTTGGCTAGACCCCATGAGGCTTCATGATGCCAATATGGTAGGGAGGACAACAAGCATGGGTTTACTAGTTTTGAATTTTATTGTCAATATATATATTGCTCCTTATATACATGGACAAATAACCCTAACCTATTTTATTCTATATTTATATTTTCTGTAGTACCCCTCAATTTATGCTTATGCTTTCTGTTGTTATGTTTTCACACTATTAGACTATGATACCTTGTTTGGATATTTTGATCACTGGTTTTGAGTGACAGTGGATTTATTCTGTGACATGATGATACATTGTATGGTGATTACTGATTTTAGACATGCTTTGAGATAGTGTAGATGTTTATTTTTAGTTGATTATTGTTATGTATATGTTTTGATGGACTAACAGTTATTTATTTCATCAGTCTGATGTGACGTGTATTGGTGTGGAGAACGGAA
>VDFB02112529.1:0-29529 GCA_007258455.2 Sequoia sempervirens | reverse complement strand
ACATAGATAAGGTCTGACTGCAACATACCCATTCATCCAAAGGCCATGAAATGACTTTTAACAAGGCTGAAAAAGAAATCTCAGGTCTGATATAACCCTGTAACAGCAATTTCGAACTCACTCGGCTCTAAAAATGACTACCCAATTCGTTTCCAAGTATGAGAGGAGCTGAGCCACTGCTGTATGTAAATTCTCGGCTTCAAATCTTCAAAATCTTCACTTAACACTTAGGGTGTGAAGCCCAAATGCCAAACAAAGGTGCGGCTGCCTGTGCAACTACTGAAAGATGGTAGAAATGTCCTCTAAAAGGACTAATCTACAATCTAATGCGAATTTTTGTGCTCAAAATGGACTGATCTGCAATTATAACCTCAAATAATGCTGCCAACTCCACACTGAAGTTGGATAATGTTGAATCCTGTCACCAGGAGAAATAGGTTTCCGTCCAAATCTCCAAATTCTCCTAGAAGTTTGCGTTCCTGGAAGCTCCAAGCTCTTCAAACCCTCGAGTTTGTTGCTGCTCTCAAATTGAAGTCATAAGAATGAATCCAAAATAGACAAAAATGCCTTTTTATCTTCTCCAAGAGGGGTTGACCCTTTTTGGGGTTACTATTTGGCCTAAAAAATTCATACAATAACATTGAGGGTTTAATTGTACATTGTGAATTTGGCCCCCTTTTTAAACAACTTAAGTTCTAGGATGGGGGTGCACTTTTCACTATTCACTTTCTAATTTGTTGTTACTATTCACCTTTCACTATTCCATTAAAGCCAACTGTATTATTTCCAATTTGTCCCTAGCTTAATCAATTGAACTTGACTCTGAAAGGCTCAAACAACTCTCAGCATGGTTCCACAACCTCGAAATGGGTCCCCTATCCATACTGCTGACCTATGGGAACCCTCGTAATAGGTGAACCTCTGCATTAGATCTGAACACCTAAGGAAGGGACATTACAATCCTCCCTTCCCAAAGATTGTTTTCCCTCAAACAATCTACACCTGCATGCCAAAACCAAATACCGGGATCCCATATCCACCTCAAGAATGCTGCTCAACCACTCCGTTGTGCTACTCTGATATCAACATCACTATTCCTGGAGTTGTGAAGCAACTCATTATGATCCCTAAGAAACAATGCACCAATCATGTGAATGCCAGAATCCCAAATCATCCAACGTGCATAATCAATTAATTCAATCTGCAATGTGCTGCTATTGTAAATGAGAACATCATCTATCCAACTGAGAACCTCACTCCAGCAGAAACCACATGTACCTCTAATGTCAAAGGATGATGGGAGCTCATCATTATGCCAACCTCTAACAAAGAAAGAATGATCCCAATCTTTCCAAATTCCCCAACCAGCTCCTGTCCTAAAGGACCAAACTAAAGTCTTTGTGATCAATAGTATTAAACAACCATCTATCACCATTGTGAGAACTCTAACCCAATGAAGTATGGCTGAAAATTCCATGCTAAAAAATGTGGAGCATCCCTCTATCCTTGTGTTGTAACTCAAAACCCAAAGGTTTGAATATGAAGTACTATTGTCCTCTACATGCTCCATGGTGTCTTCTTCATTTACCAAATATACTCTCCAAGTGTGATCAAGGAATGATATTGTTATGAAACAAAGGCACAATGTCAAACCTTGTGTGCAATGTGGTTCTTCAATTCTTATCACATATTCTTGCATAACAACAAGATGAATGAAACCATGTAAAGATGGGAGATGGCTGATCACCAACATGAGACCCACCTTAAATTTGTACCTTCCACGTTTGCCTTCATAGATGCTATCATAGCCTGTTGTCCCAAGGTGTGTGACATACAAAAAACTCCTCTCATGAGCTGTCAAACTTCCCACCTCAAGGCTGCTATTATAAATCAAGCCAGCAATTAAAGTGAAGCCAATGATGTTTGTATACCCATGCATAAAAAAGAAACCCATCTCATACACCTTACCTATCAAGTGATTGTGTCTCCACACACTCCAATCCAACCCAAAAACTGATGTAGACCTAGATAAATCTGTATATACAATGTATAACCATGTAGGACAGCCACGTGTCAACCATGAATCCATGAAAATTATGTCACAACCCAACCAATAAACAGCTGCATAAGCATATGAAATAGGTGACAAATCCATAGTTGTATTGTAGTTGTCTTCATTAATACCCAATGTCAAACCAGGAGTGGCTGATCCATTGAACATATCACCCATAAAATCATGATACACCTTAATGAAATTGTTAACATCAACTGAAAACTCAGAATTTTGGATGTTAGATAGCTCTTGCTTCTCATCATCCGTGGAGTCGTGTGAATCAAAATCCTATTGAAGATGAAGTTTGGCTTGATGAGCCATCAAATTGGCTTGCCTTGCCCTCTCTAGCCAATCATCATTCAACATTTGAGACTGAGTCATATCCGCTGCTCCAAAGTGTCTAAACCCAGTCCTAACATGAGATATATCATGTGACTTATTATGACCAAAGCATGCATCATGTGTACCCACCATATTAGAATTATCATGACTCATTTCCCTATGATTAGAAGCACCAAAATCATGAAAAAGGGAGGATGAATCACTGCTGTTATAAATCAGAGAATTAGGACTGAATTGTTTCCTTGTATCCATACCTTTGGAGTCATCAAAGTTAGAGCAAACTAACATACTCTTCGCTGTCCGATTTTTAGTTTCATATTCAAGTGCCTTAAGCACAATGTGTTTACCCATATGAGTAAACTCTAACACCATATTGTTGAAGTCTTGGACAAACCTTCCAAGAGACTTCAACCATTTCACACCAAGTACCACATCCAACTCTCCACCAATACCTACAACAAAGTAGTCATCTGTGAAAGAATAATTATCCAATGCAATGAAAAATCGTGGTATCCTCCTTGTGCAACTTGTTTTGGAACCATCCACTAGCATGACTTGGAATCCTTCAAACTCTTCAGCTTCTAGTCCCATATTGGTTACAAAGCGTTCATTGATGAAACTATGAGTAGCACCACTATCTACCATGCATAACACCCGTTGTTCCTTGACAATTCCTTCCCACACAAAAGAGTGATATCTAGGAACACCGAAAAGAGTAGCAATAGTGCCATGTGCAACATCAGGTGTATCAAATTGCATAAACTCAATCTTCAAACAAGAAACATCATCAAAACTGATATATATCATATTTTCCTCTTGTAGTCCATCAATAGTAGGAATGGTACCACTACTTTCTTCATAACTATTAGTGGCAATGTTATTAGAAAAGTGGAGTATATCACTGTTGTTCCCAAACTGAAGATCAAGACTGATTTTAGTCTTTGTTTCATTTCCTATGTGATCTTCCTTTGCTTGTTCAACTTGTATACATTCCTTCCTTGGAAGAAACATGGATCTAAAGTAATTTTCCCTCTGCTGTCCTGTTTGTTCCCTATATTTGCAGCAATCTTTGATTTCTTGCAATTGCTGTTGTGTTGGGCAGCAAGTGCCTTAGCCTTTGATGCTCTTTGATTCCACTTATTGCACATGTCTAGTGTCTTTCCCACATCACCCATGTTATGGTACAAAGAATCAGATCTTAGGTGGCTTATTTCCTCATCAATAGGAGTCATTAGGCTGCTGTTACCATTATGAGTGAAGGAAGACTCCAACCTATGTGCCAAAATTTCTGTAAGCCCACCATCTGAAAGAGCTTTAAGCACAATTTTCTTACCATTAGCCATAAACTCCAACTCCATTTTGTTGAAGTCTTGGACAAACCAAACATTATCAAAATGCAAGATCTTTTTAGTAAGCAACCTTTTAGCCTCTTTGTTCAACTTTTTAAAACAAAATGCTTCATAAGATCTTAACAATTGTCCTTTCACTGTAGAAGATGCATGAATAACCGAAATGAATTCAAATATATTCCATTGCACATACATGGACATATCACTTGTGGCTCGCCCAACAAGTGTGTATGTATTATCATCATTGTTTTGAGCCTTCAAGGGGCTCTCTAAAAGAGGGAAGTCATAAACTTTGTAATGCAAACTGGATCAAACTCTTAGTGACCACCCATCACACAACCCTTGTGTCCTTATAACATCTTCCATAGTGTGGCGAATAAAATCAAGACTTTTGTGGTTTGAATCCACAATATATACCTCATGTGTAGCACTATCAACTTGAGTATCATCATAGGAAGACTCAACAGCATCATTACCTTCATGTGAAATGCATGCTACTACATGACTAGAACTGCTGTTTCCAAAATCAGAATAGGTGTCAAACCTTGGTGTCATTTTTTCAACACCTCTAATGGGATGACCCGTGATTGTAAGCCCTTCCACTTTGTGAGCAACATGATGACTCAATGGTGTGCTATGTATCTCCCTTTGATCCAAAGTTATTTCTTCTTTAGGAATCCCACATGATGATTGATTTTCGCATTCATTGTGATCACTTGTAGGCTGCAAACTACAAACAAGTGATTCTTCTACCATTCCTTGTTCTTGCACATTAAGCTCTTCACTTTTCCCAATGCTTTCTCTCCTATCTTTTGATATTTCTTTCCTTTTTCGCTACTGATATGGACTTGAAAACATCAAGTCATCTTCATCCTCATCCGGTATACCCAAGAATTGTGTGAAAGAAAGCATGTCTTGTATCTTTTGAGGAAGAGAGCGATACTTGTCATAGCTGGCCGTAATTGCTTTATTTGTTGGTGAAACATGAGGACTCTTACTTGTTCTAATAGATGGAGATGATCCACTAGAGTGCCCAAATTTCTTTGAAATTGTATCATTCAATCGCTGCAATTGACGGTTGATCTTATGTTGTGACTGTTCTAACTCTTTCCACACCTGTGTATCCTTAAGCAACTTTTCCATGATGACTCGTCACGCTGCCCAACTTAAAACTAAACCAAACAAAAGTACACACAACTTGGAACGCACCCAACAGGCTGGCAAGATCCAAGCTTTGATACCACTGAAAGATCCCCAACCCAAATCTGATCTGAATGTTTTGAATTTGGTTTTTCTTGAAGTCTTTGACCAGCATATAGAATGAGTTTGGTTTTGTTTGTGTTTTGTGTTTTCTCTTAGTTTTTTTGTGTTTTATGAGTTTTATGCGAATTATAGAACATGTACAATGCTGATAAAGGAAAAATAATACAACATACAATGATTCTATTAACTAAAAGACTGAAATTACATAGATAAGGTCTGACTGCAACATACCCATTCATCCAAAGGCCATGAAATGACTTTTAACAAGGCTGAAAAAGAAATCTCAGGTCTGATATAACCCTGTAACAGCAATTTCGAACTCACTCGGCTCTTAAAATGACTACCCAATTCGTTTTCAAGTATGAGAGGAGCTGAGCCACTGCTGTGTGTAAATTCTCAACTTCAAATCTTCAAAATCTTCACTTAACACTTAGGGTTTGAAGCCCAAATGCCAAACAAAGGTGCGGCTGCCTGTGCAACTACTGAAAGATGGTAGAAATGTCCTCTAAAAGGACTGATCTACAATCTGATGCGAATTTTTGTGCTCAAAATGGACTGATCTGCAATTATAACCTCAAATAATGCTGCCAACTCCACACTGAAGCTGGATAATGTTGAATCCTGTCACTAGGAGAAATAGGTTTCCGTCCAAATCTCCAAATTCTCCTAGAAGTTTGCGTTTTGTTGGCGTTTAAATTAGTACCTCTGGAGTGCTGATTGTAAACATTCAGCTATTTCAAATGTTTTGCAACACTTCTTTGTTATTTAAAGAGGAGAAGTCCTCACGATAATGCGAAGGAAGGAAATGTAAACTAAAGTTCCTATCTTTTATGCTTCACGTAGGACAATGCTAAACACACGCCGGTAGCTAAGCTTTTTCTCCGGTTTCTGCAGATCTCAACTACGACTATTCTAGCTTTTATCTATCCAATACCTTCAAGGTAAATAGAGCATGAGGGTAAAGGAGCGGGAATGGGTTGGTTGGATCACCTGAATTCACCGTCTCCTGAGAATATGACCGAGGCTCTGAACTCTCGGGTATACACCGGGATAAGGTTGGTACAAGCAAGCACTCTTTACGGTAAACTAGATCTAAGACCTGCCAAGGAGGAGGGACTTGTTGTGACCTTTTCACACATCGCCCCATTCAAGATGGGGACCCCTAATTTTTGCTCCATTTTGGTCATTTTGGCTTTGGTTTTTGTGTGTCTCACCGGCTCTTTCTATGGTCTCAGCTCGGGACGCTCTCGCCTCGCAGTTTCAACATGAATTCCAAGTCCAAAATTCATTAGGGCTCTGAGTCTTCCGTTCACCTAGGTCAAATGAGAATCACATTGAAAATTGAGCTAACATTGTTGTCGATGTTTCCGTTGTGCCTGAAATTTCATCCCGATTCTGCTGCACTACTATTTTAGTAAGTGAACTACAGTTTCATTTGTCACTATCTTGAGATCTCGACATTCCACTAGCATTCGTGGTACACGACTACCTCTCAGATGCAAAATTTGAGTTTCTAAAATGGACAACTTACTACCTTTAGCACGTCAAGCACAAATTGCGGGTGATGCGAGTTTTTCTTGCATGTCTCCATATTCCTTCGGTTTTTCGAGATCTTCGCGAACAAAGATAACATGAAGATGAGACTACAACTTCGTAATCTCAACCGAGGCTATTTTAGGGTTTGCATGTCGGTTTCTTTGCATGCTCCGTGATTTATGATGGTTTTCGCGATGGTGTGACATGCAAACGAAGATTCTCACTCAGTAAGGAACTTGCTATTTTTAGCAGGTGTGTCCCGGCAGCCGCTTCCCAGCAGTTCAGATTCACGAGCTGATCGCAGTGACGCAAAAACGAAGGCAAACAGATATCATTTGGTATGCATGCGAAGCGAATTAGGGTTTCCAGCTTCGGAGCCTAAAAATAGGCATCAAAAGTCAAAATTTTTGAAATCCGGTGTAAACCACCGCGATCAGCATCCTTCAAGCTATCTGCTGGTGAAATTTCAAGTCAAACGGAGCACTTACTATTTATAGTAAGTCAGATTGGAAGCATGCTAAAAATAGTAAATCAGTTGCATGCATCAGTGTCGGCGGGCAGGTCACGTGGTGAGGAGCGCCTCATTAAAATTTCAACTCGATCGGAGCTTGGGAGCTATCAGAAACATGGGGTTACTATTTATAGTAAATCACCACCAGAAACAGGGTATAAATAGCAGGGTGACCAAAAATGGCAGTGTCGACAGGGCAACAGGGTTATGAGGATGCTACGTTTGAAATTTCAAGTCATTCCGGGCTTCAGAAGTGTGAAAATTGAGGGCTTACTATAAATAGCAGGGCACGTAAGCTGGCGAAAAATGAGGAAAAAATTCTAAGTCTGGAGCTTCATCCAGTTGCTATGGCAAAATGCGCCTTCAAGATATGCTGAGCACCAAAAAATTTCTAAGGCACGAGAGATATCCTCCTCACCCCTCTAAATGCGCCCACCTTGAAGGCAAGTTGCTAAAAAATTTCTAAGTATAAGTTTCATCCTGCTCAGGGGGTAAAATGCGCCCATCTTAAGAAAGTCAAGCAGGTCAATGATTTTCATCCTGTAGCTGGGCCAAAATGCGCCCAAGGGATGTTGATAGCATGGAAAATTTCTAAGTGTCAAGGTTTATCCTCCACCCCCTTCAAAATGCACCCAACAACAAGCTGGTCAAAGGGGTCAAACAACTTCATCCTCCTCCATGGGCAAAATGCGCCCAAATGCATGCATGTCAAGACAAAAAGTAGAAGGTGAGGGGTCACTCCAAGGCGTGGTAAGAGTTTCATCCACCAGCTACATGGAAATGCGCCAAGGATGAATGAAGGTCAACAAGTCAAACAAGCTCGTCCTTCTCATGCATCAAAATGCGCCCAGGTTGCAAGGAGTCAACAAGTCAACATTTTTATCCTTCACACACATAGAAATGCGCCCAAACTAGCTCAAGTCAAGACAAAAAGCGGAAGCTGAAGAGTCATCCTCTTGACATGCTGAAATGCGCCCATGTTGGGGTGTAAAAGGTAATTAAGGGTGGTAAATGAGGTAAGAAATATTGCCAAGGCGTGGTAAAAGGTGGTGTGCTAGACGTTTTTCTTCATCAAGTGTTATGCGCCTAGAGTGGAGAGTGTTAGAAATATTTTCTAAGGCGTGGTGAAGGGATATGTGGTAAGGCGTGATTTTTAAATCACCTCTTCAAGTGCTATGCGCCATGTTAAATGAATATGAGGTGGGGCGTAGCAAATAAGTGAAGTGTTGAGGGTGAAATGATAAGTGCAAGGCATTGAAATTTAACATATTCTCCATGGCAAGTGATATGCGCCCAAAGTAAAGTGATGAGTGATGGGAATTTTTCTAAGGCATTGGAGCTTCAAAAATATTTTTCAAGTGTGAAGTAAAATACGAAGTGGTGGCTAGAAAAATAAAATATGCCAGGCACCTCTATGAAAAATTTTCTAAGTGAAGTTGATATTTTCACAGGCAAAATTGATCGAGTTGGATATAAAATTTTCTAAGGCAAAATTTTCGAAGTGATTCAAAATTTTTTTCTAAGGCACAAAATATTCTCCCTTAGAAAAATGCCCAAGTCTGGAGAGGTGATGGAATTTTCCTTGAAACATAGATGAACCGCCAGAGATGAAGTCAGATGATGCCAGCTGCACAGGATTGGTAAAAATTTTCCAAGTCAGAGCAAAATTCTCAGAGGGGATCGAAGAACGAGAATAAATTTGATGAAGAATAATTTTCTAAGGTTCAAAATTCAGAGAAATAAAATGAACCCGTTCGTTGTGCACCCATGGGTTCGATGCGTTCTGGAGAAAATTTTCTTCTGGGTATCGAAGATTGCCGATGAGGAGTTGATTTTAAGGTCTTCCACAGCTTGTCGAGAATTTTGGGATGAATATTTTAAGTGGGCACCGGATTGATGAATTTTCCTAAGGGAAATTTGAAAAATTTCTAAGGTAAAAATGAAGAAAATGTGTTTTCAAGGTAAGATCCTCCAGACGATGAATTTGAAAGAAACTGCCTAGGTGAATTTGCTTCAATCCTTCGTGAAGATAATTTACTTGAGCCAGAAATGAATAAAATCGAGGTTATCAGAGCTCCAGCAGGTGAAATGAATTTCTCAAAGATGAAGTTTGTCTAAGGCATGAGTTTGAACGCAAAGTTGGCGATGAACGCTTGAAAGTTGGAGCGTGAGGATCAGGTGAGTGAGTTAAGTTTATATCATGAAGTATTCTAATACCCCTCTCCTTGCTTGTTTTGCAGGAGGAATGTCGAGATCAAGCGTGATGACTTGAAGTGATGAAGCACGATGAAGATGAGTTTCAACCTTCGAAGGAAGAAAAAGTTGCAAGAAATTGGCTAAGTGTTAACTCAAGTGACAAAGATGAAGACCCTCAAGTGGAAGAAGTCAAAGAACAACGTCAAGAAAGAAGATCGAGAACAGTGTGAACGCATCTACAAACGGAATCTTCTAGAAGGATGATGGTGGACATTATGGTGCATTTATTACCCCACTCTCCTCTGTGGCGGTTTTTAGGGCAATATTATTTAGGGTTGAGGTGGCACGATTCTGGCCACTCTATTGATTGTAACCCTAGCCGTCTTTTGGGACTTGGCTAGCTATATAAAGGGGGAGTCCCCCTCATTTGTAATTCATTAGAATTAGATTAGACATTGGAATAGTAGACAGTAGACATTGAGAGAGTATTAGCATTAGAATTAGATAGTGTAGCATTGTAGAGCATTTTTGCATAATTTGAGAAGAAAGAAAGTTTTCCCTTTGAAAACTTTTGAGGAGATTGTTGTGTAACACATTTTATGATAATAGATCTTTTCATTGATGATGGAATTCGCCTTGTCATGAAATGCTAGCAAGGTTTCTTCTTCCTTTCGTATCCAAGTAGCTTAAATTCATGCAAGTAGCTTACTTTGGTGTGTGGTGTTTTATTGAGATAGCTTCGCTTTATTCCATACCACTAGCGACTTGTTGATGATAAGTTCGCCTTGTGTGGTCAACTGGACCTTACATTGAGTTTAACTTCGGTTGTGCTTATATGCGTCGTTGTGATGGTGTATGCATGTTAAGTCATAATTTGAACATCTTTTGCTATTTCCCTTGAAGATTGCACCGATTTTGTTGAGGCTGTCCGACGGAGGCTAGGTGAAATCTGGTTGAAGTCTATTGAAATGAAGCTCCACATATCCTGCATTTAGAATAGAACATAAACTTCTTAGGCCCTACACCCTTTTAAATTCAGTTCATTTCCGGTTAGAATTAGGAAACTTGCGCCACCGCCAAATCATTTGAATTACACGAAGCCCTTAGTCTACCGCTTGTTGTTAGCCGTCAACAATTGTGTAAGTCCCCTTGACATACCAAAGAATATCACATCAAGCCAAACCGAGCCTATTCACTCAAGGACCTTGGAGTTGAAAGCATGATCTTACTCAATCTTAGCATGCTGAATACTTTGTTCAAGAGAGGATAGAGCGTCCGTTGGGAGACTTTATTCGTGTTGGTGCGGTCTCAAAACCACGTCAACAGTGACTCCTATCCGAGGTATGGGCTAGGAAATAGTTTACAAGAAACAACAATTTACGATGTCTTGGCCAGCGAGCTTGCTAAGGAGGAGGGACTCCTATCCGAAGTATAGCTTGAAAGTCAATACATTAAACAACAACGAACGATAACTATTAATAACAAATATCCAAGGAGGAGGGACTCCTATCCGAGGAGGGAAATGAAACAACGAGCTATTAGATACAAGACATGGACATAACTCAAATAGATTGACCAAAATGCAAGCGCCTTCTGATATTCTCTTTCAAAGCTTTATCAATGAATTACAAAGGTTGGGAAAGCAAAGGCACGAAATCATGCACAATTACAATTGACCAACGAACTCTCATCCAAGAGTGAACAAATATCCACTTTCAAAGCTGTTGGCAACAATGGCGCAACAATTTTGCATAGCAAGTAAAAGTTAAACAAACAATTAGCCCAAGGCTCTTATTTATAGAACTCAAAGGAGTGGGCAACCCCAAAATCTCCTTGAGTTAACAATGAGTTCTTGCCAATCAATTAGCAAGATTTATTCCTAAAAAGGGGGAACAAGCAGTTAATTGGAAAACTACTTCAGTTAACTGAAAATAAACAAAGAGTCAACTGGAAACTACTTCAGTTGACTGAAAGTAAACTAAAGGTGAACTTTAATGTAAGTATCCCTCCAAAATAGACATCCACATTTAGTGGAGATCTAAGATCCACAAATCATGGAAGCCAATTAGACATCCTTAATCAGTGGGATCTGACAATGCATGATTTAAGGAAAATGGAGTTAAAGTTGGAAAGAAGCATCAAGTTAACTCCAATTACATTTAGTATCATCTTGAGTTGACTTGGAAAGAAACATCAAGTCAAACTCAAGTCTCATAAATGCCAATTGGAAGGTAGGACGTCCTTCTTTGGTGCATTTATAGCTCACCATTAATCAGCAGTGTCTCTATCCATTGATTGACTTCATCAGCTTCTGGGGAGTTAATGCTCTGTAGAATGATGACGTGGCGTCGTAGCATGATCTCACCCATTGTGAGTTGATTTCCGAAGTCAATACACTGAGATGCTGCCTCTTCAAACTTGGTTGATAAAGCTGCTACCTTAGCCAGCTTGCAACCATCTGGATCATCAAGAAAGGTACTGCGGATGACATCCTTGAACTGGTTCTGTACAGTGACCATCTCAATGTATTCTCCTCCCTCACGCTGATATTCCATGCAAGGGAAAGATATCACCAATGTTTTTGCGAAGTTGATAATAGTGGCAACCACCTGTCTGTAATCAATCAACTCTACTGAATGAGTGTCATGGGATTTTACCTTGTACGCCAATTGTTCCTTCCAAGCAAAGAGATGTTGCTTGTTTTCCTTAGAGTATACTGATTGATATGCCAATTGCAAATCTGCAATTGTGCTTTCGTCTTCTAGCCTCCTTTCTGCAATCTTTTGTTCTGATTGCTGGATCTCTGCATGAAGTCCATGTGCTCTATCCCGTAACTGATATAGATTTTCCAGTATACATCTACCCTTGAGAACAAACTGTTCCACTTGATCTCTCAAGTGTTTACCGAATGTTATCAATTGCCGATGATTTTGTTCGGCGGGGAGATCTAGTAATCCTGCTAGTAGGGCTGAGACGTTTGGGGTGCCATGTATCAAGCTAGTTATGTACGACCTCAGTTTCTGATTTTCAACCTTTAAGGCTGCCTTTTCTTTACCATCCTTAACCATTCTTTCTTGCGCGCTCACCGAAGCTATTCCGAGAAGGTCTACCTCCACTTGTCGTGTAGTCTTCCCAAGGTTAAGTTGAGACAAAGTGTAGTCTTCTGCTTGAACCTCGTGTATGCTTTTCTCTACTGGTGGGGCAACAGTCTCTATGATGATCTCACACTCTGCATTCCTTTCTATGTGAACTTGTTTCTTTAACCTCTTCGCCGACATGTCTTGTGGGACGTGGTTGAACTCAGTAAAGTCAAGTTCATAGGAGGGTTTTTCCCTCTTTCTTCCTAGGAAGCCTTCAAGCCAAATAGAATCTCGGCGAACTTCACTAGGAGGGATGTGAGGCCCTTGAATGCTAGATGTGTGAGACTGTGTTGGAGCAATGTCTCTCGGTGGCGAATCCAAGTCGATGAGGACTTGTGACCGCTGTGATACTGGTGATATTGGTGGCTCTGCTTCCATAACAGGCACCGTTTCTGCTGTTGCTTCTACTGTTGTTGTTTCTGCCATTGGCTCTGCCACTGGTTCTTCAACAACTACTGCTGCTGGCTCTTCCGTGATAATTTCTGTTGGATCAGGGGTAGCAGTCTCTACTCTTTGTTCTGGGGCAGCAATACCCGTGATTATTTCAGGACCATGTGTGGCTTTCTCCACAGGTGTCCTCTGTGTTCTAGGCTTCGTAGGCTTTGACATCCTCATCCCTCGAGGAGGATTGCACCATTGCTTCTGCCTAGGTTTCCTTTTTGAAGTGGAAGGTGGTGGAGACTGAACCTGTGGCGGCTCTGTTCTGTGAGGTATCACCTTCCTTGATTTCTTGCTGTCGAGATAGAGTTGGCTGTTTCTAACCACTCTACTCGTTCTTTCCTCTATAGACGTGTTTTCCTTGGCATGCCAATCCACTCTTGGGAGTGGTTGGGAGTCAACTGAATCTGCGAAGAATGAGGGGAGAATGGCTTCCCCTTCATCATCGGACATGCCCTCGATGTCTGCTGACATAAAATCAGCAATTTGTGGGAGTCTGAACCTGCTGTAGATCCTTCTTCGCACTTCATACTCGTCTTGACAATTTACCCAATAATCTTCCATAGAAGACTTATGTGACGAGTGCTGCTCGAGATGTGCTGCACAGAGCCCTTTGGGATCATAGGATCTTCTCTCAATGAGATACTTTAGATTAAACCTCACCGTTTCCTGACTCATCATCTTAGCATCTGCCGCGAATCCGCATCTATAGAGTCCCATTCCAATGGGAAAATTAACAGCTGTCTTCCTCTTCAAGTGCAAGTAGACGTGAACTTCAGACAACTATCTCAGGAATTCCATGAAGACTACCCTATCTGAAGGGTATCTTGGTAGCATGGCGGGGTGGCCAATGTAGCCATACACGCGTATGTAGGAGAACGTAGGGAATTGGATGAACCAATCCGCCCAATCTGCCATTGCCTCTCTGGCTGTCTGTGAAATACGCATGTGCATCTCATGGTCTAGCTCACGTACAGTGTGCATAATGAAGAGATCACTCGTTCTTTTGAAGTGTCGCTCCGCTTGAGTAAACTGAAGACGTGTGAAATGTTCGTGAACCTTTTGCACACCTAAGGTTCCCACATTGTTCAATATCTTGAAATCACCTTGGAAGGGAATCGAGTATACTAGGTAAGAGCACATGTGAAACCTGTGAGCTTCCAGATACCTAGTTATTTGTCGGTGGAGTGTGTCACTAATCAGAGTGGCCCAGTCATAATATTCCCTTTTGCCAATGATTTTAGCAATGACATAGTACATCCATGGCTGGAATTGATGACCATCCTCTTCTCTAGTGATTCTATTGAGTAGAGTGATTAACACTGCGTACTCATCTTTACATTCTCCTCGTCCCACCAACTTAGGCAAGTTTGCCTTTGTCACTTTTAGCCATTTTTCAGCTATTATCCTTTGACATTTGTCCTTAGCTGTCTCAAATGCCTTCTCACATTTCGTCACTGATATGACTTTGCTGTTAGGACATGATGGAATATCAAAACACCTTTCGATATCCTGAGGCTTTAGACTGCAAACAATTCTTCCATCCGCTACTCTGATTTCTCTAGTGGTAGGATTGTAATGCTTGACAGAAGCAATTACAAGTTCCACGCTTTGTAACGTGATGGGAATGGATGCGGCCTGTAGCAACCCGGATTCTTCAATATTCTGCAATGTGATTTGATTCATGCCTTATAGCTGCTCCAAATCAACTACTAGATTTACTTGATGTAAATTTGTGTCAACTGTTTTCAAGTAATCATGGAATAAGACCGTCTTGGTCTCATATTGTACCTGGGAGTACTGCATCTTGAAAAACTTAAAGATTGACTGTAAGCTTGACCTTGTTCTGATAATCTCCGAGAACCCCTGAAAATAGCGCCTTGCTAAGAAGTATTTTTTTGGAAAAAGTCTGGCACATGGGTTTTGTTTGTGCTTCAATGCTGAACAAGCCCAGTTCCTCAGAATTTTGATTCTGAAACTTTTTCGGAAAAACCCCCAAAAATAGGGGCAGCAAGTTTGTTGATTTTGGAAAATCTGATGAGATGGGTTTCACTGGAAAATTATGCTGAATCTACCCAGTTGATCTGATCTGATGTAGCCTGTTGCCTTGTGTGACATGCAAGAAAACCTAAGACAAGAAGAGAAGAAGTAGACAGAAGATGGATTGGAAGTTTTTATATCTGACTTCCTGAGAAAATCTGTCTCTGAAACCAATCCTCAAAATAGCAATCTTCTTCTGCTTCAGATCTGCAAGAAAAATTGAAGAACGGATGAAAACCTTGTTCAGATCTATCAATGGCGTCCTTGAGAGCTTATGGCTGTTCTTGATCTTTTAACCTGCAATGAAATAATGAAGTAGGACGTCTTCACCTTGAATATATAGACTCAAGCCTTAGATCCACAAGTTTGGGGATCTAACTCATGATCAAAAGTGATTTTGGCTTGATCTAAAGTTCAAAAAGGTGATTTCCACTGATCGTGGAGTGTTTTAACCAATTTTAACTCAAAAGCTTTTGACTTTAGTCAACAACTTGACCCTTGACTTCTTTTAGGCGTCCCTTTTGGTTGTTTTTGCAAGTTTTTAAATATTTTCTCTCCTGAAAGACCTCTGTTTGATCTTGAATCTAGCCTGATTTGTTGATCCTGAGATGTCGCTAACACATTCACTGCGGAGTTGGATCCATACTGAAAAGAAGTGTCTGGGAGACATGATGATGAAAAGCTGAGTTTAGGGCTTCAAAAGAAAGGGCGCCTTTTCCAAAAAGGGCTCTTTTGCTAATGCCTTGGTGAATTTTCAAACTTCGTTCTTCAGCCTTTTGAAATGACCTCTCGTGCTTTGATCTGGATTTCTCATTGATCGGAGAGTCAGATGATTTCGCTTGATATCTCATCAGGTAGCCAGCTCTGTTCTGCCAAAGATGACTGACTTCAGAAAACTTGGATTTCATTTAAGGGTTCCTTTATTCAAGGGCGCCCCTCCTTGAAAAGGGCGCTTTTGTCCTTTAGCAAGTTTATTTCCATCTGAAAAGTTGCCTAGTTTGATCCTGATTATCTGTTGACTGCCCTGTCAGATGTTGGTGCTTGCAGTTGCGTTGCTGAGATCTATCTATGCTGGGAAGATTGTTCTAGGAGGCCTTTGGTCTTTTGTCAGCATCTTGAGGTCCAAAAGAAAGGGCGCCTTTCTTTTGAAAAGGCTCTTTTTCTTTGATCTTCACGTTTGACAATCATTTCCTGATATTTCTTCAACTGCCTCTTTTCGCTTTGTCAACAACTGTTTATGATCTACTCCTCAGATGGTTTATCTGTTTGTTTCGTTGTCGCGCCAACAAGCAAACATCAAGAATGAATGTCTTGAAAGATCTTGGTGACTGCATTTGACCTTAAAAGATCATGGGCGCCTCTGCTTGAAAAAGGCTCTTTTCAGCATGTGAACTATCTCTCCTTCGTAACATTTCCAGAGTTAGTCAAATTTTGACCTTTTTCATTTTCAGGAATCTCCTTCATCAAACAACATATTTTTAGACCTTTTCCGCCATGATTGTGTCGTTGAAGCTTTTGAAGCTTAGCTTTTAGCTCCTGGTACTGGCCAATCTGCCATTAATGGCTGCGGAGCTCCTAATTTTATTCTTGAAAAATAGAAATAGACCCACCAGAGTAAAACCTGTCTTTTGATGATTCTGACTTGACCAATGTGATCGTGAAGCCTTTTAATCCTATCAAAATCATTTTCAATCATTTCTGGGAAGGTCCTATTTTTGGGGGTTTCCCTGAAAATAGGGGCGTAAAACCCTAATTTTCAAATTTTCAGAATTTTGCACGTGTTCCTTGATAGAAACCCACCAAGATTCTATGATTGGTTTGACCTAAAACAGACTTTACATGGCATTTTAACAAGATTTAGGTCAATTTATACAGAATGCCAAAAAAAATATTTTGGGTACAACACTTTCCTAGAAGCTCCAAATTCTTCAAACCCTCGAGTTTGTTGCTGCTCTCAAATTGAAGTCATAAGAATGAATCCAAAATAGACAAAAATGCCTTTTTATCTTCTCCAAGAGGGGTTGACCCTTTTTGGGGTTACTATTTGGCCTAAAAAATTCATAAAATAACATTGAGGGTTTAATTGTACATTGTGAATTTGGCCCCCCTTTTTAAAATAACTTAAGTTCTAGGATGGGGGTGCACTTTTCACTATTCACTTTCTAATTTGTTGTTACTATTCACCTTTCACTATTCCATTAAAGCCAACTGTATTATTTCCAATTTATCCCTGGATTAATCAATTGAACTTGACTCTGAAAGGCTCAAACAACTCTCAGCATGGTTCCACAACTTTGAAATGGGTCCCCTATCCATACTGCTGACCTATGGGAACCCTCGTAATAGGTCAACCTCTGCATTAGATCTAAACACCTAAGGAAGGGACGTTACAAGACATAGTTTGTTCTTCATCATGCCCGAGTTCCTGTTGATCACCCTCTTGCTCTTCTAACTCTAGTTCACCTTCTTGATCACCTTCAGACTCTTGTTCACCTTCAAAATCTTCTTCCTCATCAGAGTCTGCTTCTTCTGAATCTTCTTCTTCAGCAGATTGATCACTTGAATTTTCCTCTTCATCGGAATCTATCTCTTCAGAAACAACCCCTTTTCCTTTGGAGCAAGATGGTTCAGATTCTGTTGTTTCTCCTTCTGGGACGGCCTGTGTATCATTTTTGCTGACAGTGAACTTAATCCTAGGGCCTCTTCACGAAGAAGTGGGAATGGCCGCAAGTTTATCTTTCATGCGGGATTCTTGTTGTCGACTGGCTTCTACTCTGGATTCTTCTCCCTCAGAATCTGTCCTGAAAGTTTTCATCTCAAAGTCGTGCTTGTGTAACCACTCTACAGTGTTAGCCAATATTGGTGCCAACCTCTCCCTGATGGAAACACTTTCCTTTTTGGACCATTGAATTGCAAGCAAGGGTCTTGTTGTGACCTTTTTCACACATCGCCCCATTGCAAATGGGGACCCCCCTAATTTTGGCTTTGCTTTTGGGTCGTTTTGTTGTTGTCTCTCTTTTCTACTGTCTGCCTTTCGGGCATCGTGCCCGCCATTGAGCTTAAATGTGAAATTTGGCCGAGTTTGAAAATTGGGGTTTCCATCTTTCTGGTCAGTCCGGGATTGAAAAAGGTGAATAAATTGAAAATAAAGACTAACACTGTTGTCAGTGTGCTTCCAGCAGGCTTCCACTGAAATTTCGTCAGATTCTGGCAACTTACTATTTTTAGTAAGTGTGCAATTCCGGGTGTTCCTTCAACATTCTCGAAGTTTTAATAGTCACACTGCGTCCAGAACATGTCAGGCTGCTCGTGTGCAAAATTTGAGTTGAAACAGACAACTTACTATTTTTAGCAGTTCAACTTCCAGAGCAGATTTCAGGGCTTAGATGTAGAGTTTTTCAACGCATGTCTGGATATTCCTTCTGGGTTTTTGAAGACCTTCGCGATGGTGTGACATGCAAAATGAGATAACGACTTTTAGAATTCAGCCTTCAGAGGCTATTTTTAGGGGTTGCATGTCAGTGTTTTCTTTGCATGTCTGCATATTCCTTATGGGTTTTTCGAGAGCTTCGCAATGATGTGACATGCAAGTGGAGATGGTCACTCATTTGGGAACTTACTATTTTTAGTAGATGCATCCCGGCAGCCGCCTCCCAGCACTTCAGAATCACGAGCTAATCGCAATACAATAGAAACGAGAACAAACGGAGATTGTTTGATATGCATGCAAGACCAATTAGGGTTTCCAGCTTCGGGACCCAAAAAGAGCCGTAAAAAGTCAGAATTTTCGAAAACTGGTGTATACCACCGCGATCAGCATCTTTCAAGCTATCCACCGTTAAAATTTGAAGGCAAATGGAGCACTTACTATTTATAGTAAGTCATTTCAGAAATTGGCTAAAAATAGTAAGTCAGCCGCATGCGCCAATGTCAACAGGTCGGTCACGTGGTGAGGAGCGCGTCATTCGAATTTCAAGTCAAACGGAGTTGTGAAAGTCTCAGAAGCAAGCAATTACTATAAATAGTAAGCCACCTCTAGAAACATGCTATAAATAGCAAGTCAGCGCAAGGCATCAGCAGGTACAGGTCAAGCAAGTGATGAAGACCCTATGGCGCGAATTTCAGATCAAACGGAGTTGCAGAGGATGAAAAATTAGACACTTACTATTTTTAGCAGGTTGGTACAGAGGAATTAGGGTTTCCTAAATTCAAGGGCAAAACACGACAACCATGCAGATGCAGCCTCCAGCCACGATCACCACACTTCAGGCAATCAACATGCAAAATTTGAAGGCATTCTGAGCAACTGCTATTTTTAGTAAGTTGCTAAAATAGCAGGTACAGATAGATATCAGGCATTAGTAGCACAAACACATCCTGAGGTTTAGAACAAAGCAAAATCCAGCCTTTTTGGAGCTTGAAATTAGCTTGAAATGCAAAGTTGACAAACTTTCTAAAAATAGCAAATTAGGGTTAGCATGATCGAGTTGCCCTAAATCAGGCAAAGAGCATAAAATTCACTGAAATTGATAAATTTTCAAGTCCAGCCATTGAAGAACGCCTTTAAAAGCTGAAGGTTGGTGGAAATTCTCTAAGCACTTGAAATTTGAAGTTCACAGGTCAAAATTCACCTTGAGAAGCTGAAGACAGATGAAAATTCTACTAAGGCATTGAAAAATGGAAGCTTGCCTAGGGAAATGCGCCCAAGCTTGAGAAGACAAAGAGGAGGCCTTGAAATTTGTTTAAGATTTCTAAATTGGAAGTACAGGACCCCAGATGCGCCCTTAAAAGCTGAAGATGGATGAAAATTTTGCTAAGTGTTGAAAAATGGAAGCTCAAGGTATGATTTGCGCCCAAGCAAGGAATGAAGGAAAGAAAAGTTTCTAAGTGTTCAAAACTCAAAGTGCACACCTTGAAATGCGCCCTTGAGGGAGAAGATGATAGAAAAATCTTCTAAGTACTAAAAGTTTGAAGTTCAAGGGGTCATATGCGCCCAGGGTCAAAGAGGAAGCTTGGAAATTGACTAAGGCATGGAGATTTGAAGTTGCCCCACTCAAATGCGCCTTGAGGGAAGGAGAGCTTGGAGAAATATTCTAAGTATTAGAAATTTGAAGTAACCCACCCTAAATGCACACCTCATAGAAATATCAACTAGAAAAAAATTCTAAGTCTAGAAAATGGAAGTAGGGGGTCCCATATGCGCCCACCTTGTGAAGAGGTCTATGCATTGTCTAAGGTGTTGACATTAGAAGTTCCTATAGCAAAATGCGCCCAGCCTGAGGAGTGAGTTAGAAAGTTTTTCTAAGTGTTGAGAATTTGAAGCACAAGGCTTTATTTGCGCCCTAGCTGAAAAGAGGTTGGTTGAAGATATTCTAAGGCATCAAAATTGAAAGCACAAGGTCTAAAATGCGCCTTGAGCTAAGGAAGAGAATTGCTGTTGACAAATTTTTCTAAGTGTTGAAAAATGGAAGCTGAGGAGGTAAAATGCGCCCTTGAAATTGGAGATTGATAGAAAAATATTCTAAGTGCTTAAAAATGAAAGCTCAGCCAGTTATATGCGCCTTTGACTGGAAGAAGGTTGGAAAATATTCTAAGTCTTTTAAATTTGAAGAGGACCCCTCCACATGCGCCCAAGAACTTGGGAGGATGAAGATTTGTCTAAGTGTCCAAAATTTGAAGCTCTCCTCTGTTGATGCGCCTGGACTTGCCTGTAAAGCTTTGAAAATGCTAAGTGTGAAAACTTAAAGTATCACCTCTAGATGCACCCTTGAAGTAAGAAGAAGTTGATGAAATATTCTAAGTGTCAAATTTGCTCCTCTATACTTGAAATGCGCCCATGCTTGTAGTGGTGGGTTAAAAAAAAATGCCTAAGGCATGTAAATTGGAGGCTTGACGTCCAAAATGCGCCCTAGCCTTGACTGGAGGGTAAAATATTCTAAGTATTGAAAATTTGAGGCTCAGCTAGTCATATGCGCCTTGACTTGTGGAAGGGGTTGCAAGATGTTCTAAGTATTGGAAAATCGAAACTCAAAGTCCACCCATTGAAATGCGCCCAAGGCATTCAAGAAGAAAAATTTTCTAAGTGAGTCGAAACAATAAAAATTTTCCCACCACGGGAAGATGATTTGAAGATCAAATAAAAATTTTCTAAGGCAGTCTAAATATTTTTTCTAAGTATTATCAAATTCCACCTCCCTAGAGGAAAATCACGCCTGGACTTAGAAATATGAAATTTGGATGAAATCGCCAGAGAGGAAGTCAGAAGATGTCAGCTTCGCAAGGATAATTAAAAGTTTTCAAGTCAGAGCAAGGAAATGCACTTGGAGTTGAAGAAATGGATTAAATTTTGTTGAAAATTAATTTTCTAAGGTTCAAAAATTCAAGAAAATTAAATGAACCCGTTCGTTGTATACCCATGAATTCGACAAGTTCTGAAGAAAATTTTCTTCTGGGTATCGGACATCTGCGATGAGGAATGGATTTCAAAGTCTTCCATAGCTTGCCAGGAATTCCGAGAGTTAGAGATGAACAAAATTGAGTATCAGAGCTCCAGCTGGTGAAGTAAATTCCTTGAAGAAGATGCAGTTGAAGCTAACACTTTTAAAAGATGATACGCCCTTGAGGAAGATGAAATTTGACTAAGGCATGAAGAATCTGAACACAAGTTGGCTAGTGAAGACGATGAACCCTTGGAAGTTAAAGCGTGAAAATCAGGCAAGTAAGTTAAGTTTATATTATGAAGTGTTCTAATACCCTTCTCCTTGCTTATTTTGCAGGAGGAACGTCGAGACCAAGCGGTGATGACTTAAGTGATGAAGAAAATAATCCAGGATGACATTTCAACCTTGAAGGAAGAAAAGTTGCAAGAGAATGGCTAAGTGTTGAGACTTAGTGACAGAGAAGAAATGTTTTCAAAACTCAAGATGGAGAAAAGATGAAGACACAAGTGTTGAAAATCATCAACAAGCAGAAGAATGAAGTTGCCGCCTTGAAGTTAGATCAAGAACGTGCTTGTAGTTGAGTCTATTTGATCAAGTCTGCAGTTAAGAAGGAGAACAGTGTGAACGTGTTTCAAGGCTGGAATCTTCTAGAAGGATGATGGCCATTAATGGCTCATTTATTACCCCACTCCTCTTGGTGGCGGTTTTTAGGGTGAATCTTGTTTAGGGCTGAGGTGGCACGATCTGGGCCATCCAGCCAATTGTAATCTGAGCCGTCCGTTGGACTTGGCCAGCTATATAAAGGGGCATGCCCCCTCATTTGTGCTTTCATGAGACATTAGAATTAGAGTAGAAGTTAGAATAGAGAGACAAATTAGAAGTAGCTTAGTATAGATTGATAGAGTAGTTGAAGAAGAAGGAAAGTTTTTCCTTAAAACTTTGTAAGAAATTGTTGTGAACACTCTCCCAATAAAAAGAATTTTCATTGATGATGAATTCCGTCTTTTGTTGTGAGTAGCTAGCAAGGTTTCTTCATCCTTCTGATTCGAGTAGTGACTTAAAGTAGAATAAGTTTCATTTCATGCAAGCAATAGATAGTAATTGTGGAATGTGGTCTTCAATTCGAGCAAACTTCGTCTATCCATACCACTAGTGTGTTCACTGATGGTGAATGCGCCTTGTGTGGTCAACTGAAATATCATGTACTTAACTTCGATCATGATTTGTATGTTTATATGCGTCGTTGTGATGGTATTTTCATGCTAAGTTGTGATCTGAACACCTTGAGCTACTCCTTTGAAGATTGCACCGGTTCTGTGGAGGCTGTCCGAAGCGAGGCAAAGCAGAGCCTGGTTGAAGCTTGTGAGAATTGATCGCCATGTCCACGCCTTAGAGTAGATTAGATCTCTCTAAACCCTGCATTTTAAATTCAGTACTTTCTGGTTAGAATAGGTAACTCGCGCTTCATATACAAATCTTTCAAGCATTTGAATTCCTTTCTCCGCTGCCGAACAATTCCGTAAGTCCCCTTGAAATACCAGCAAAATCACATCGAGCCAACTGAGACTATTCGCACTGAAGGAACCTTGGAGTTGAACGCATGAACTTTCTTGCAATCTTAGCATGCGGAATACTTTGATTAAGAGAGGATAGGGTAGTCGTTGGCGACTTTATTCTACGTTGGTGCGGTCACGAAAAACACATCAACAGGTCTCTTGGAGATTTCTTGTTCATCGTAGGTAGCGTTCATGATGTCACCAAGATTTGTAAAATCCTATGGTAGGTCAGCAACACCAAGATGTCTGATCTGCTGTACAGTTAGCCTGCAAAAGTCCATCTTATGGATGGCCTCTTTGTCTCTACAATCAGTCCAGATGTCCTCAAAGCGATACTTGTGCTGATGACCCTTTTTCAACTTCTTCACATTTCGGTAGTCAAAATCAAATCTATATCTATAGGTCCTGATTGTCATGACCTGCATTTTTGCATAGACCGATTTGGCTTTTTGTACACTTCTGATGGTATACCTAGCAATTGTCAATGGGAACTTGAATCTCGGCTTGTGAATCTTCATCCGTTCTTTGTGAATTGAAATCAGCTGTCTGCACAACTCCATGAGAACCCACTTGTCCGAGGGGTATCTGGGTAACATGTAAGGGCACCCAGTGTAGCACCCTACCCTTAGGTAAGTAAAAGTTGGGAATTGTAGGAATATGCATCTGACTTTACGTACCACTTTGTAGGCCTCATCAAATACTCTCTTCTTCTCGAGAGTCGGGTCAAAGCTGAAGAGCAGGGGCATGAAAAAAGCATCGGTAACCCTCCTTAAAATGGTGAAGGCTTTCCTTCAGCTCCAGTTGATAGAAAAATTTATACACAGTGTTGGCGTAACAACTAACACCTCTGGAGTATAGGTTGGTACAGACAGCCATGCACACTACGCAATGAGTGCTCTTCAAATTAGGAGGGGAAGCTCCCACTTGTGCCAGACAAAAGTACTTGAAAAGGGAAATAAACTAAAGTATATCCTGTCTTTTTGTCTTAGCTGTGAGAGGTACAAGGCTTTCTCGAAAACTCTATACGTTGCAGCTAAGTATTTTCTAGTTTCGCAAATCACTAACTACAACTAGGCTAACTACTTTAAATCTATCCAGTTTCCTCAAGAAAACAGAGCATGAGGAAATGGAGCAAGAATGATTATCTGAAGATAAACAAGTATAAATTCTCAACTTGAAGGCAAGGTGGCACATCTATTAGCTCAATCTAAACAAGTTTATTACTCACAAAACACCATACGATAAACAAGAACAGATTCTCAACTTGAAGGCAAGGTGGCACATCTATCAGCTCAATTTGAACAAGTTTATTGAACACAAAAAAAAATTGATCTAACTAAGGAAAGAATTCACCATCATAATTGCATGAAACCCAAGTGGCATAACAATTCATCATAACAATAAATACGCATGAACAGATACAGAATGAGCAATATTGAAGGCAAGGTAGGCACAGCATATATTTCTCTCTCGTGCAAAAGTTCTTGAACAGATACAATAATAGCAATACTACAAGCAAGGTGGGCACAGCCTGTATGCTTATCATGCAAAAGTTATGTACAAATGAGCAAAAACTGTTATTTATAGACATCAAAGGCGTAGGGAACCCTAAAATCACCTTGAGTCAACTACAGTCTTGCAATGCATGCAAGATTTATTGCTAAACCCTAATAAAGTAAACTATACAGTTAACTGGAAAGCTACCATCAGTTAACTGAAAACCCTAATCTAAATGGACAATGTGCAAGCATGCACGTCCTTATTGAAAGCAAAGTTAACTGGAACACTACCCTCAGTTAACTAAAAAACCCTAATCCTAACTCCTGTGAAGATAATTCCAAGGAAGAGATATGCATGTATGAAATCAGCAAGTGAACTCAAGACTGAAAGTCGAGTTAACTGGTGCTCTTGACTCTAACCTCGAAACTAACTGCAGGTTCCAACTGGCAGATCACTCCAAGTCATCTCGGTCTAACACCTTGACCAAGAATTCATCAATCACTCTGTCTTCTGGAACTTTAACACTGTCCAAAACAACAATCTGTTTCTTCAATTTCCTGTCACTCTCCTTGATTGTATGCATGCATTCTTTGACATCTTCAGCCGCCTTCTTGAAACTAGCTGAAATTATTGAAATGTTCTCTGAATGTCCCCTTCTCATCAGTGATCAGCATTGGCATTCTTCAGTCTATTCCGGAACCCGTAGACTGGAATGAGGTGGAAATTAGGGTTTCATGGGCTTGGCTTTTGTAGCATTTCATTTTATTTACTATTTTTAGTAAATGATGGTTGTGGCAGTATGCAGTTGGTTGTCTTCAGTCATCACTTCAGTTGAGCATGTTATTGGTTGTTTCAATATCTTCCTCTCAAGCCTTAATTGTTGAAATTTACTAAGTATTGGCATAAGTGTTATATTTTTCAATTGACCACCCCTTGGCCTAAGGATACAACTTGCAAGTTGTTTTAAAAAGGGGACTTGAAGGGTACGCCTTGTCATAAGGTGATATTAATATTTTATATTTTTGAATTTATGCTTGGAGGAAAGTGGACGCCACTTTATGAGGAATATATTTTTATGAAATTTGAAAATAAGGAGAATTCAAATAGTTGTCTTTTGGCGTACCATTGAGGAAGTTGAAGAGTTTCTCAATTCTTATAAAATGAAGACATGACTCCAGCATTTGATATCCATCAATTACCTTACTGTTATGCTGTCAAAATGACTATGGACATTTTGCTATTGCTTCGAGGATGCTACCTCCTAGCCCATTCCCAATTTCGTGTTTGAAATACAACACCTAGTTGGAACATTGCTGCTTCTCACATCAGACTAGCAGATTGAGCAATAAAGGTTGAGAATTTTGGTGAATTCTACAGTTTTGAAGTTCCTGGTTTTGCTACAGCTGAAGCTGTTTTCTGTTCATATCTTGCTGAGTGATTTTTATTTAGTTCTGGGTGTTTGAGCAATCTAATTGTTGACTGGAGGCGCCAACTTCCACCAAAAATCAGATTTTATTTTGAAGTTGTTGATTTTATATTGCAAAGTCGATTTTCTCAAGGGGCCGTACCATTTAGAGCTGCATTGGAATTCGTGCCAAATAAATTAAGGACTTTGGTTGCTGTTTCTGGATTCTAACTTGGGCGCCAGACTTGTACGGTGCATTTGCAACTCGTTTCACGTCATTCGGAGAAGAATTGAGTGAGTTATGAAGATTTCATTGATTCTCATAGTTGCAGATTGACATTTCCAGTTTCACAGTTTTGTATCAGATTGTAGTAGTTCTGATTTCTGTTTTATTATCTGCTGTTAGAAAGTTCTACAAACATTGAAAAACATCTATCCATCTTGTGTTTGAAGATTATTGTAATTTCTAAGTAATTTTGCAGCTTATTATTCATTTGTACAAACTGCAAACAGTAGTACTGTTCCAGTTTTTAATTGCTGCAATTTCTTTTTGTATCTTCTCACATAAGTCCCCTGGATGGTTTACCGCCAGTGTGGTTAATTTTATTGTAATAACTTATACCCACTCATAGTGGTGAATCCCCACAGTTCTGTGGATGCCCGCCGCAGCGGATGAATTGCTTTCATTTGTAATCTTTTCCCCCCACTGTTTGGTGGTAGCGTGGAATTGTTTCTCATGGCTGGTTATCCGCCTGATAGTTCTTAATTTCAATTTCTAGACTCCGTCATATGTTAGCACCTCGCCCTCAGTGGGATCTTGAGTGCACATTCTTGACGTTGAGTAGTTCTTCTATTCAAGTTCAGTTTCTTCAGTTCAAGTTCAGTATCTTCCATTCAAGTTCAGATTTTTGATTTGAGGCTAACGCTAATCCAATCCTCTATTGCTGGTTATTTTGTGTTATTCCTTCAAAAAATTGGTTAGCATATTTCAGTGGTATCAGAGCAGAAGACCCTGCCATCCTGTGGCAGATTGCAGTAGTTAACTGATGAGTGAAAAAGACACTAGGCCATACACCAGAAGTCAGGCCAGAAATCAGCATCAGTTTCCGCCCGTTCCAGAGGCAGATACCTTCTCAGAAGCTCTAAGAGACCTTGGTAAAACAGTGGAAGGTTCAGATAATTCAGTGGAAGTGGTTGATCACACAACTGTAATAATGTCAGATTCAGTAAGAAGAGATAATGATGAGAGGGATAGAGTGGAGAAGAAGTTTGACGGGATGATAGACATGATGTCCCGTTTATTATCCAAGTTGGATCAGCAAGCAGCTCAGAGTATTATTCAGCCCCAAAATAACTCAGCTGGAGAAAGTAGTGGAGTAAATGGAAATAATAATAGTGGCAGTCCTGAGGTGAATACTAGAGACAGAATTGTAGGTCAGCATACTACAATTCATAGTGGGTCATCTTCTAGACCCCTCTTTCCTGTTTTCACACCAAGGGAAGAGCAACAACCAGTTGAGGCTACTCCAAACTTTGCTGATGATGCTCGTCAAGCCTATATGGAGTATGTGTCTTTACCTCTTGACTTGAGAGGAGCATGGACCTTTGATCAATTCATGAATCAAAGGAGTCGGAGAAATGGTGGAAGAAATGATCAACGTCCTCCTGCAGCCCCTAGAAATGATTTTTACCAAGCATTGGGAAAGATCACCTTGGAACATTTTGATGGTAGCAATAAGTATACAGCCAGGTCATGGGTTCAAAAATTAGATAACTACCTCTCTCTTAGACCTATGCCGGAAGAGGATGCTATCAAATTTGCTACCTTACATTTAGATGGAATTGCTCATGAATGGTGGACTCATGGATTGGTCACTCTTGGCCATAACCTCATTCACACATATGCTGAGTTTACAAATAAATTGATTGAAAGATTTGACACCAAAGATCCCGAACTAAGATTTAGAGAATTGGCACAATTAAAACAGCAAGGATCTTTAGATAGTTATGTGGCTGATTTTCAGAGGTTGTCAGTAATGGTGCCAAACATTACTGAAAGAAGATTAGTAGTTCTTTTTGCTGAAGGTTTAATGGAACCTTTGAAGGGTTGGGTCAAAGCATTTGATCCTCCAACGCTGGATGAAGCTATCAAGAAAGCTAGGAGCATGGAGTTAGCAGCCCCAAGGCCTAAATTTCACTCAAAACCATTCAGCCATAAGAAGGATAAAAAGTTTTCTTCAAATCTGCCCAAGAAGTTTCCACCAAGGCTGTCCGAAGAGCTCAAAGAACAGCTTAGAAAGGATGGAGTTTGCTTCACTTGTCGTGAGCCTTGGGTGAAAGGCCACCGTTGCTATGGAAGAGGCAAAGTAGTTCAAATGGAGGGCTATTCTGATTATGGATCAGAATCTGATTCGTCTGATCAGCAATACGAATCAGCAAGTAGTGAAGGTGAAGAAATTCAAGAAGACAAGTCCGAAGAAGTTGGAGATGGTAGTGCTTTTGCACAACTATCTAGTTTTCAAAAGAATGAATCTTTTAGGGTTCATGGAGTTGTAAATTCACAAAGGATAGTTGCTCTAATTGATACCGGAGCAACTCACAATTTTATTGATGAAGGGCTAGTTGCTAGAAAGGGTTTGAAGACTGAAGATTTTGATGGTTTCAAAGTAATGGTTGCTGATGGTTTCACTATATCTTGCACAAGGAGAATTCCTAACCTATCTTTGCAATTAGGGAATCATGAAATCAAGGATGATTTTTATGTGGTGGGTATAGGAGACACTGATGTTGTGTTGGGCATACAATGGCTGCGATCTCTTGGTGAGATCACTTTGAATTTGCAAACCATGGAGCTGAAATTTCAGTCAAATGGAAGGAAGGTGGTTTTAAGAGGGATGTCAAATGGAGGCCCTCGAATTGTTTCTTTGAAAAGGATGGAAAGGCTGATCCGCCATGATCAGGTTGAATGGGCTGCTGAATGTATGGTTTTACCAGCTGATCCGGTTGAGGAAAAAAGGCAATATCATCCTGATATTCAAGCCTTACTTTCAAAGAAAAGCAAAGTCTTTGGAAGCTTACCTCCTGGAAGACCTCCTGAAAGAGGTTCTGAGCATGTGATTGAGTTAGAAGAGGGAGCAAAACCAGTTATTACTACACCTTACCGCTATCCAAAGAGGAAGAAAGATGAAATTGAAAAAGCCATCAAGGAGCTGTTGGAAAGTGGTTTTATTAGACCAAGCAAGAGTCCATTTGCTTCAGCAGTAGTGCTGGTCAAAAAGAAAGATGGTACAATGCGTATGTGTGTTGACTATCGCGCATTAAATCAGAAAACCATCAAGAATAGATATCCTATCCCTAGGATTGATGAGCTTATTGATGAGCTCCATGGGGCAATGTTCTTCTCAAAGATTGATCTTCGTTCGGGCTATCACCAAATCAGAATGAGGGAGGAGGATATTGAAAAGACAGCGTTTAGATGCCACTTTGGGCACTTTGAATTCCTTGTCATGCCTTTTGGTTTGACAAACGCACCAGCCACATTCCAATCTTGTATGAACAAGATTTTTAGACAGCAGTTGAGGAAGTTTGTGATCATCTTCTTCGACGATATTCTCATATTCAGTAAGTCATGGGAAGAGCACCTTAAGCATTTGGAAGAAGTGCTTAACATTTTAGAGACGGAATGTTTATTCGCCAAAGAGTCAAAGTGTGAGTTTGGGATGGATGAACTTTTATATCTTGGCCACATTATCAGCTCAAA
>VDFB02112528.1:0-18219 GCA_007258455.2 Sequoia sempervirens | reverse complement strand
AATAAAGCATTGTCCAAACAACCTCACTCAGAGCATAAAATTGAAAGGAAAGACTGCAGATTGGTTTCAGATTTGCACAGTTCTGGAAAGCTAAGTGTTAGAGATAGGGGCAACTGGAAATAAGTGCCCAAAACTCCCTCCAAAGTGAAGAAACCCAGTCATACACACCTGCAACTGATGGACCAGACCTGAAGACTCCTGCAAATCACTACCAAAGCACTCCAAAAACCTCTAAGATTCGTTACCAAACACTCCCAAGAATATGCATTCAAAATACCTTGAATATTTTTATTTTTTTGAAACCCTAGAAACCCAAAACTCCATGAAATACCAAGGTGATTCTTGCGTGAAATCACTTTATCAGCTAGGGAGGATATTTCACCATCGAAACTAGTGATTTAATGAGGGTTTTTGTCCTCGATCAATCCTTGAAAGAACTTCTTTGTTCACTGCAACAACATTCTATTATGTGTGCAAGCTTGAATAATGCAAATTAGAGCCCCGCACTTCCTTTTATAGCTTTTTTGTTGCTTTTTTGGGAAAAAACGCTTTTTGCATTTTCATTACATTTTCAGAAAAAGTGTTTTTTTGCTTTTTCGAAAAACACTTTTTGCTTTTTCTTGAAAAAACGTTTTTTTTAAAATAATTTTAGTCCCCTTTTCCCATAGGCATCCAACGTGGGGAAATAACCTTTTTGCTTTATAATATTTAACACTAAAGTAATATTAAAACATTACTTTATAACTTAAGTGTAAATATGAAAATAATTTCCAACCATCTCACAGAAAACATCGACGAGACATCCAAAACGGAAACCGGTCACACCAGGAAGCTACTGATGACGAAGGAAGACGCCGGATGCTAAAACAAACACCTACTAAAAATAGCCATGTTCTCCAAGAAATGTGGAGAACAACTCAAATGGCCAAAACTGTAACAGAGAACATCACCAACATCCTGAGAGCCAATAGAACACCAACACACCATTGGACGTTGAGAAAACCCAACAAAGAAATCTCCAAGAACCTTGGAATCCCCTAACCACCTCCAATTAGCCTATGGGAACTTTGGAATAGGCTAGCTGATGCAATAGTTGACTAAGCTTGAGAAGGGGACATTACAAGTGGCTACAAAAGAAGACTTGTAAAAGAAGTAGGTTGGTGCCTACAAAGAAGATCAATATATAAGCAATATTTTGTTGTGGTTTTCCTCCGCAAGGGTTTCCACGTAAATCATGTGTTCTTCCTATGTTCTTAATTGCTAGATCTTGCATGTGTGTTATTGTTGTGGTTGAATAAGTGTTGAAAAGTAAAAGATTGTTTATATTGATTCACTCCTCTCAATATAATTGTAGTTCATATTCCATTATATTTTGTTTATTTTTGTTCATATTTCCATTCTATTTTTTAATTTTTATTCATGTTTATTTATGTTAATGTTTAATAATAATTCTAGCTCATAGAGCCTTTAGTTGTTCTCCTTTAAGTTGTTGATGAGGAGAGGCTTGGAATGGAACATATATAGAGGGCATTTTTGGGACCAAGGAGGCCATAACATCCATTTATGTTGGCATTAATGATAAGTGTCATCCCATATAGAGTATTAATGATTGATGATGGCACCTTCAACTTCAAAAGCCCTTACATGTAGATGCCTATTTCTTAAATTTGACATTCCAATTTTGCCCAAATTTCAAGGCCGATGAGGAGGTTTTGAGTGGGCTATACACAATCATAGATGGATGGTACCTAATCCTTAGCTTGGAGCGAAGATGATCTTTGAGATTGAAATCTACAAACTTGCACAAGGGGGCCTCTTTGCACGAGACATATGCAAAGGCAACTCAAATGACATTGCAGCTAGGTATGTCTATTAAGGGTGTAATTAAAGTTGGACAATGAGATAGAGTTTTTCTCTCCTTTCAAATGCATGGCAAGAAAGGTTTGGTGTTAAGGAGCCAAATCTTTAGAGGATTGCATTTTGTGTCTTGAGGCAACTATGATACACTTCAAGTTGCAAGTGTGATTGGAGTATGTTTGAACACATACACTCTAAGAACCACAAGTTGACGATGCAAAGGTTGAATGATCTTGTTTATGTTCATTACAACCTTCGCCTCTATCACAAACAAAATTTTTGGTATAGACTTATCCCCAATCACTCTAGAGGAGGTTGATCCATAGTCAGATTGAATTACCAAGATTTAGGATTCCATCTTTAGCAAGGAGAACCTTGTATAGGTTGATCAAGCATATCTAGAGGCATAGGACTTGTCGAATTGCTATGGATGTTGGGATGAGTGATGCAAGCTCATTTGAGCCATAGATTTATGCTTTTAGTTTTGATGTTTTTTTTTAATGCCATAGGTATTATGATCCATGAATTTTGTATCCACTTGAATATATATATATATATATAAATGTTGTTTCCTTCAACTAAAATCCACTTTTATACTCATGTGATCAATGTATACTTGTGTATGTGATCAAATTAGTTTCTATTTGATTATTTTATTGTCTTTAAAGTTTATTGAAGGGTGAAGATGCAAGTTTGAAATCCTTAAAAATCTCTATATTTCATGGTTTTTTCAATTTTCCGTGTCTTTGCTAAGTCTTGGCTGAGTCTGATTCTTGTAACCATGACAACCTCTCTCTAAGGGAGACATTCTAGAGATGTCCCCTATCTATTGGAGGTGGTGGTAGCATAGTAGGGGGACATTTCTTTGAAGTTCCCAAATCTTGAGGATGCCCCTGTCTTAGAAACGCTAGGAATTTGGAGGGGACATGTCTCCATCAAACACCACAATTTTTTTTTTAAAGTGAAAAGTGGCAAGAGGGTCCAAAGCACGTGCTCTACCAAAGGGGTGCTCAAAAGTGAAAAAGTGCATAAGTGAAAGGTGGCAAGAGGGTCCAATGCACGTGCTCTACCAAAAGGGTGCTCAAAAGTGAAAAAGTGCATAAGTGAAAAGTGAAAAATGGTAGAAAAGGTCAAAAAGTATGCTTTTGGTCTAAAAAGTTGGAGAGCTCCAAGCTTCTGATTTTGGTTTGAAATTCAACAAAATTAAAAATGAAAGAAAGGAAAAATACCATAAAAGTAGGGACACCAGTGTTGTGGGTAGAAAAGATGGTTTCTTCAAAAAATAAAAATGACAATCTTAGTTCTTGAGATATGGAAAGTGTTTTTAGATAATTTGCTTAGAATATCCCTAAAAGATTTTAATTGGACCTAGTTCATAGATTTTCTTAAAAAGGTAAAATGTAAGATTCAAGTATTTAGAGTTAGGTGCCTAGGTACAAGGAAAATATCTAGGTGTAGAGCTAGACTCATTAAAGGAGCTAATCATTGATTTAGAATAGCTAGTTTCAGCTATAACTATCTTTTGTGAGCTACCATTAGTAGTTTCTAGATTTCTTATTTTTAGACGATTTATTTTAATCATTTTGGCATTTAGAGTTGTTTCGTTAATTTATTTTTGTGTTTATCTTGAATTAAATTGTATTGCCATGCAAAATATGCAACTGATTGATTGCACAAGCATGCAAATCCTTGTAACTTATAAATAAGTGCTTTATGCACTTAGAATAAAAGACAAATAGCAATAATTGTATGCCTACTTCTGAAATTGTTGGTCAGCTGATTCATGTGGTTTTGTGTAAGTGCTTTTATGAGTTGAATATAGTTCAAAACTTTAATGATTATTACAGTCTTTTCTATTGCAATATTTATTGATTTGAATACTCATAGCTTTTATATGCAAATCTACAATATTCACCTCACCAACCTCTCCCCTATTTCTATCCAAGTCTGCTATCTATTCTTCATTTCTCTCTCTATCTGCTAATCATCCTGATGATGGATCATGGAGTATGATCCGAAACGTTGATGGAAAAAATCACACACAGTTTAATCCAGAAATCTTGATTACTAATGATCATGGACTGTGGAAACAAAATGTTATTAATTTAATTCTTGTTTTGTACTTATTCTTTTTTGTCTCTGCTTTTAGCCTGAGAGAATGAGTGTTTGTTAGCTGTTATAGATCATTTTCTTTACGTCAAAAGATTGTAAAATCTCTCGTCTTGTGTAGAAGCCTTTGTTTAGCCTTGTGCTCATACTCGAGAATTAAAATGACAGTTTAATTCCATATTTTAGAGTTCTAAGATTTTAGTTTAAGTTCTTGTTACAAAGGAGCTTCCCCTTCTAATTTGAAGAAATTCTTATACTTACATGCCGTTCTGTTTCCTCTTTTTCTGAAAGAGTCATGTTAAAATGCGAACATGCCTTTCAACACTTGCAGAACTTGCTAAAGAACTCTAGTCAACATGGAAACCACAAGTGTCTAGGTTATATTTATTCAAGAAATGGCCTACTTTACACAGAGAACTCTATGCACCAGATCTTGAATTGAGTATTCTGAGTCCCGGATTGATAATGTCTTACTTCCAGACATTCAATGGTACATGTCATAAGAGTCCACAAATTTAGATTATACAAATGAGATTGGTTAGATGACTGAGGCATCAAAAGTTTCAGCTTGACACAAGGGTTAACCTCAGCAACAATTTGATTATGACCAATGAGTGTTGAAGAATAACTAATGAGCATAGGCCTTCCAATTCTTTTTTGTTGTTGGGGTCAGAAGCACCCTTCTAGACGTCTCTTTTGCTTCTTGCTTATCTTATCCTTCCTAGGTTTTCTTTTGCTTCAATGTTTTCATTCAAACTTTATCTGTTAGTTTTTCTTGATACATAGGCACTCCCACTATTTTATTCCGACAACTGTACCTTTTTGTGGATCTTTGGCTAGTTTTGGCCTTAAAAATAAAATAAAAATAAAGCATGTTAAATACAAGCTTTTCTTGTTTGAGTTCATTTACCATATAGCTCCTTCACTGCCAATTCCATCACCAGTTTTAAAGTTGGGAGTTTAGTGTGTGCTTATCTGGAGATCTCTATTTTAGAGTCTCTTCTGCTGTATCAGAAGGTTTGCATGCGTGATCAACTCATATGATTCTGAATGACAAGTTGTGTTAATTTTCCTGGCAGAGAGATCTCCTTTGGTATCGTTTTTCTTGTGTAATCATTCACTGGTAGTTAACAAGAGAGTTTTGACATAAATCTGTGCAAGTATGATTTTAAGTTTGGCATAAGTGTGAAATGGAAGGCAAGAGAATTCTTCCAGTCTCAGTCATAGTAATGAGCGTAGCCAGTTTCTGTCAGTTTTTCTAACAAAAGCGAGATAGGGTGGTATTGCATGATTGCATCGTCAAGTGTTGATTTTGTGAATAGCTTTAATGCCCTAATATTTGGAAGAGAGTGATACTGCTTTTCTTGTTTTGTACCCTGCAAAAATTACATCATGTTCATTCGACAAGGCTTCATTGATTTTCTAAGCTCTTAATTAACTTGCACAAAATCAAACGATTCAATGTAGTGAATGGTTGTTGTAGTTTCTCTCTCTCTCTCACGCTTATATATAAGAGAGAGAGAGAGAGAGAGAGAGAGAGAGAGAGATTGATATGCATCTATGAGTAGAGGAAATCATGGCTGGAAGTTGATTATTGTAGGTCATATTAAAGAGTTTTTCTATAAATCTGCATATGGAGGCTAATAGTTTTGATCATAAATCCAGGTTTACACCTTGCCATTTTCTTTACTCCCTGTATCAGCTATTGAACGCCCTGGAAATGTGTAAGCATTGTGTCCCATTGGTTTTCAATTAAGCTATTGCCATTAATTTTAGTTTGAATTTGCTAATTGAGCGCATGTGATTTTTATCTTGGTCTAGAATGATATTACTTTGTGTATTTTTGTACAGAATACTACAGTCTCTGGTTAATCGGCTTGTTCCTAACTTCTTGGAACAACTGCTAGAGGATTACATACATTGGGTTCAGACAGGAACATTCGAGTCAGATGGAGAATCATTGTTCCCTACCAAGCCTAACGTTGAACTTGATGAAGCATAAACTTGATCATTATGTGATACTTGTAGACCGTAATTCCTTGTTGAAATGAGAGAAGCTGATTCCTCCGGTTATAATTTTACAACGTTTCTCTTTTAGTTAGAATACTACCCAAAGTTCATCCAGCTTATGGACCAACTAAAATAGAATGATAAACTGTACAATATTGGTATTTCAAAAATATTGCTGCTCCAGAAGAAGCTATCTAGTTGACGAAGCTATGAAAGCAAGCAGTACATAAGCTCCGAGGGATAACTACATAATGAAGAATAATTTCAGAGGAAGCCGAAATTTAGAAGCTGAGTTCTAGATATGATAGATACATTTGCTGGAGCCCAAATTTTCTTGGAGGTTTCAATTGTTGACATTTGAAGAGTTGTAATAATACAAACGACTTTACCACTAATTTTCCATGTCTATAGATATTGTTCAGTCGCAACCAAAGACATGTAATTAACTAAGAGACTGTTGAGAAAAAAATTAGAAGAACCTCTTGCACAATTGTGGGAAGAACAAACTATATGCAATGGAAGTTGTTCTTTTCAACAAAATCGCTGTGGCTGGACATGTCGCTGGAGCTGGAGGTGCACCCATTGATTACCCATTTTTATAATATTGCCTTTGTATTATATGAGCTATGTGTGAGTAATTACATTTTACTCTTTAAAGATTATTAAAAACACTCGAGAAGTGATACGTATGATAAAGTGTTAGTAATACTTTGAAAGGAAAAATGTAAGCTTCAAATGAGGTATGTACGTACCTAACATGAACTATGGATTACCAACAAGTAGATTGCTATGAGATTTTTGCTATGTCCAATTTACTGAATTTGTCCTGGTCTTTTGGGATGTAATCGCTATAGCACTCTCTAAATTATTGTGTATTCTGCTGGTATTAGTAGGATATTGTATATTAGAAAATTACTTGAAAATTCTCAATTCAATATTCTGGTGATACATTTTCGCAATGGTAATTTTTATAACCTTAAAACACTATCAAAGCTCAGGTTTTATAGAAGGGAAAGAAGATTAGATGTCGAAATTAATTCAAATACTTTGGTGACACTATCGTCTCGGTGACTTTTACAAGCAATACATTGTCTTGCTTCCTTAGCACACCATATTCTCCGCTCTACATCAAGTCCTTCACATTGCTTCACGTAAATCTACTCGTCAATATAATGTACATCTCTCATCTATATCGTGAGGGAAAGATGTCTTCAAATCCGCTCATCAACTTCAAGATCTTCTTGATCAAAGCCATTTTTTCACCGGTGAGATAGTCTATTGCACGCTGCCAATAATAAGTCTATTTTCCTTTAGGTGCCTCAACAATTGTGCTAGGCTCCTCCTTATTGCATTCAATGCAAAATGGTCATGTCTCTTTGGTGAAAACCCATAATGGTCTGGTTCTTTCTTCTCTTAGTTGGACTTCCTCAATTACACGACACAATTAGAGGACTTCAAATCTTGCACTCGTTGCCTCTTGATCTTCCTCTCTAACTTACACTATTGTATTGTATGCTCCAACCTTTCATTGATTGAGCAATAATCTCATGTCATGTTTTGTGGACATGTGAACATGGGGATAGGGGGATGAATTTGGGGGACAATTTTTCATTTTCAAGATGGTAGGGGGACAATTATTAAAATAATATGCAAAATTAATATTTCAAACTTTAATACAAACAGAAAAAAATACTTGAAAATATATAAACAAACCAAAGGAAGCCTAAATTTCAAAGAATAGTACAAGAACAATCCATTAATTCCATAATCCATTTGATAGAAAGAATATTGAACATAATTTATGTTGAAGGATGCCAAAAACAATTGTTGTGTCTTGCATTGTACATAGTTAATTTGAGCAACAAGCTAAAAAATTGGAGTCATTATTTGATTGATATCTCGGAAATTGTTTCGCTTCCTTTTCTTCTCTTGTGTCCTAAAATCTTGGAGACAACTAGGGGATGTTGGGAGGTTCAAGAGATAGTTGAACGACACCAAGAAGTCCCAAAAGGACCCCAAAAAAGAGGAAGATACTTGATATGCCTTGAAAGTTTTAAAAATGGGGGATGGAGATGAAGTCTACAAAATGTCAAGGACATTTAGAAATTCATTTAGATCTAGGTGACATGTTCCCATGGAACACTCCTATAATGTCATCTTGATGCTAACTTTCTTCAAATTTACTCTTTGAAGAGAACATGTTAACTATATACAACACATTTCAACTTGTATCTTTTCACACCATCTTCTTTGCCAATAAATATGCTCTCTTCTAATTTGCTATCAAGTTTCACCATCTTTTATGTACATTGAAAGCAACTCAAGCCATGAACTTGCATGTGAACCTATAAAATCTCTTCATTGAAGTTCTTTGCTTTACTATTTAGGGTGCTATTAAAGGTTTTATTGAATTTGGCTAGCATGACTTCTTTATTTGCAATATCATTAAGATTAAAAGTCAATCTTGTTAATCTCTCAATGATAAAACTCCACTTTAAAACCTCGTAAAATTCATGAAGATCACTTAGCAATAATGTGTAGAGAGATTAGGTGAGCAATTAATGCTACAAGTGAGTGAACCACTTGCAAGAATTCAAATTAGAACCGCACCTTCAATTTTTTGGTGTTTTTGAAATATCAGGTTCAAATGGGGGGTGAGTCTCCACAAGATGTTTTTTACTTTTAAATGTTCCTTTTGCGGACCTCTTCAAGTGAACCAACTCTTTTAACATTTTAGGCCTATTGATAAGATGGGGTCAACTTTTTTACAAATGGATCTTTTGTGGGAATTTTGACAAACCGATCATGTGGTAAATCCCAAGTGAAGTTTTTTTAAAATTTTAGGTGTTGGGTTCAAATGAATAGTTTTGATGCTATCATAAAAAATGATATGATGATGTTTCCATGATGTAATCATGTGTCAAGGGCAAGGGTTATATGGATGATGTCAGCATGATGTAATGCTAATATCATCATAGTATGGATGGTGAGGAGTTCCAATTGAAATGGTCTTCTTAATTTCTAATGTTTCAATCTAGATGAATAGTTTCGATAGTGATGCCATCAAAAGATAAGGGGATGCCAACATGACATCAATGTAAGGACAAGATGATGTAAGTATTGAGGTAAGGGTGATTTGATGGTTGCTCAAATGATGATGTCAGCATGACATAATACCAATGTCATCATCCTTAGTCGATGACAAAATCTAATTGAACTAGATCATTGGATCACTTCAAAATGTCTTATTCAAATGAAAGGATAATCTTTGCAAATGGATAATGATGTAAGATTGATGTCATTGTGATGCTATGATGGTTAAATTGCTAAAAATTCTAAGTGAACTAATTAAGTGGATGATTTGTAAAAAGTCTTGTTCAATTGGTGAAGGGATATCCATGACAAGAAGATGACATTATTTGATGATCTCACTAGTGTACAATTATGTGGGAAATTTCAACTAAATTGGTTTCATGCTAAGTGGCTATCGATTGGGTTCAAACAGGGATCAAACTTCCACAACTATTTATTTTGACTAATGAGTTATTGGATGTGAGAATTTGTGATGCAAGAGCATCCAAGAACTTGAAAATGTAAGTTTTGGATTGTGATGAGAAAGTTCATGAAGAGGTCCATTTTGGTGCTTTAGCATGGATACCCACCCAATGGGATCCTTTTTAGTATGTAATAAGGTCTAGAGGAGTTTCCCTCCAAAAGACTGTTTAAATATTTGAATTTGTTAAGGAGTCCTAGGAGCTCAAAAGTTAGTAATGTTATTTAAGGAGGTTGCAAATATTGTAAAAGGGAAATCTTAACCCACCCAAGTGGGGTTGTAAGTGAGTTACCAACTTAGGTTAGGTTTTTCTACTCCTAAGAACATGTTAGTTAGGTTTGGAGGAAAAAAATGCATATTTTGCAAGTTTAAGTGCAAAAAGGCATTAGATTACATTAGGTTCTAATGGAAAATACTCATAGATTTGAATGGTAACTATTTTTTGATGTTCATTCATTTTGAATCAATGAGAATACACGCTCCAAGAATTTGTGGGAGCAAGATTTCATGAAATACCCTGTTTTATATCAATTTTATGTCAATGTTTTGCAATTATAGTCTGAAAACAACATTGTACAACCCTGCACGAAGCCATTTCAAGATCTATGAATGGATGGGATGATAGAGTTTTGTTTTAAGAATCTAATGCAATTGGTTTGGCATGATTTCATTGTGTTTTGAGCAAGATATGGCAAAAATACTACTAGCAGCCCTATTTCAGAACTAAGGTTTCCAACGAGCTTAAAAAAATTCATAACTTTTGTTTGCATCGTTAAAAAATGATGAAACTTGGTGAAGTTCTTCTTTAGGTTGTTGCCCATGTGTCCACCAAAGGAGAAGTCCTAATTCAATCATTTGTGTGATTTATGAAGGCCCGAGTGTATTCATTGTCATAAAGATTGTCAAAACCCTAGGCTTCATGAGGGTTTACTAGAAAAAATCAGATTGTTTGACTTCACTATAGCAAAGTAGGGTTGGAACACCTTCAGTAGAGTCTATAGAATCTGAAAACCGTTTGTTTCTTGCATTTGTTTATCACTCTGCATCATTTTGGTAGCAGAGCCTAAAGGGTCTAGGAAAAGGAAGTTGAGAGTTTCAAATGAGTTTGATGAAGAAGTTAGTTATATTCATCGATTCTTGGAGAGATGTGTATTGCAGATTGGTAGGTTAATGTGAAGAACCTAGGTACTAAAAGAATGTGCAAGAGGAAAAGTGGAGAGAAACCCTAGGTGAGGTATCACGAAGTCAAGAAGAGAAGATAGAAAGATGCAACAACAAGATAAGAAAGAAGACCTCAAAAAGGACAAGATGAAAGGCAATATGATAAGACAAGATGCATAGTTTGATAGAGAAATGGCAGAGTTGAGGAAATATATTAAGCTTGTAGTACAATAGTGGCTTGAGGAAGGATACCAATAATATGTTGAGTATTGGCCAATGTGCAAGAAGGTGAAGTGGCCCATAAAGATGATTGTTCAGAAAATAAGGCAATAGATGGTCTGCCTTGAAAAGAGAAGATGAAGCAAATAAAGAAGACAAATTAATTGGCATTGGCATGAAGGAAGATCAAGAGTGTCTTCAAGTAAGCTAAGCGAAGCGTAAGAGAAAGTGTAGAAGTAATGAGAGAACGATGTTCTCAAGTAGACACATATAAAAAGGTCCATTGGCAAGGGACACATTCAAGGAACTAGCAGGTTGGTGATGCTAAAAGAGTTAATAAGAAGATAGGTATAGTTGAGATAAAGGGAAAAACAAGAAAGCAAGCACAAGGAGCTAGTGAAGAGACACATTGACCTCATGGTTTTTATCCAATGTAAGTTGATGATAATGTTTGTATAGGCGTAGACCAAGGAGAGAATGAAGAGGATGGAGAAATGGACAGTGGTAATGAGGCATATGAAAGAGAAATAGAATTTTGGAGTCTTTCAACTAGGAAGGAGATAAGGAGGAGAAGATACAAGAAAGAAGAGTGAAACAAAATAGTGAAAACTAAGAAACATAGAGCCGATAAATCCAAGCATAGAGAGGATCAAGAGGAGGTCAGAGAAAAACTAAGAATACAACACAATTGGAAGAAGACAAAAAAAAAAGACCATCATTTGAGATGGAACTCAAATTTCTCCCACCTCGGGAGTATGATGCAGGAGCATCTAGCAACCTGAAAATGTAAGTTTTGGATTTTGATGAGAAAATTCATGAAGAGGTCCATTTTGGTGTCTTAGCATGGATACCCACTCAATGGGATCCTTTTTAGTATGTAATAAGGACTAGAGGAGTTTCCCTCCAAAAGACTGTTTAAATATTTGAATTTGTTAAGGGGTCTTAGGAGGTCAAAAGTTAGTAATGTTATTTAAGGAGTTTGCAAATATTGTAAAAGAAAAATCTTAACCCACCCAAGTGGGTTTGTAAGTGAGTTACCAACTTAGGTTAGGTTTTTCTACTCCTAAGAACATGTTAGTTAGGTTTGGAGGAAAAAAATGCATATTTTGCAAGTTTAAGGGCAAAAAGACATTAGGTTACATTAGGTTCTAATGGAAAATACTCATACATTCGAATGGTAACTTCTTTTTTTTATGTTCATTCATTTTGAATCAATGAGAATACATGATCCAAGAAGTTGTGGGAGCAAGATTTCATGAAATACCCTATTTTATGTCAATTTTATGTCATTTTTATGCAATTACAGTATGAAAACAGCATTGTATGACCCTGTACAGAGCCATTTCAAGATATGTGAATGGATGGGATGATAGAGTTTTGTTTTAAGAATCCAATGGAATTGGTTTGGCGTGATTTGATTGTGTTTTGAGCAAGATATGGCAAAAATACTACCAGTAGCCCTGTTTCAGAACTAGGGTTTCCAACAAGCTTAAAAAATTCATAACTTTTTTTTGCGTCATCAAAAATTGATGAAACTTGGTGAAGTTCTTCTTTAGGTTGCTTCCCAGGTGTCTACCAAAGGAGAAGTCCTAATTCAATCATTTGTATGATTTATGAAGGTCTGAGTGTATTCATTGTCATAAAGATTGTCAAAACCCTAGGCTTCTTGAGGGTTTAATGGAAAAAATCAGATTGTTTGAATTCACTATAGCAATGTAGGGTTGGAACACCTTCAGTAGAGTCTATAGAATCTGAAAACCATTTGTTTCTTCAATTTGTTTATCACTCTGCATCAATTTGAATTGGAACTAGTCATGCAGGGAATTCCAATTGAACTTATTTAAATCCATAAAAGGGTCTTGTTCAATTGGTTGAGGAATCTTTGCAATAGCATAATGATGATGTCACTTAGTGTATGATATTTGAGAGTTTTCAACTAAATGAAATTAATGTTAAAATGTTATCAAATAGGTTCAAATAGGCATTAGACTTCCATAATCATTGAATTTTGATTATGAATTGCCAAGTGCAGGAAAAGTCAAGTGAACCAGTTCTTTTATGTTTAAAGAGATACAGTTTAGATGGATATCAGTTTCCCACAAATTAGGACTTTTGTGGAATTTCTCAACTAAACCAGACATGCGGAAAAAACTAGGTGCAGTAGCCTTTGGATTGGTTGGAGATATAAACCCCACAAAGGAATATCTTCCTTAACAAATTTTGAGAAATCTCCAAAGGATTAAGGTTTAATTTTGGACACTCTATCCAATTGTGATGAAATATTGGCATGACGCCAACCAAATTTGGGGATCTAGACTAATTTTGGAGCATACTAACATTGAGAGACCAAGCTAAATCTAAGCAAAAATAAGGGGGGGTCCATATTTTACTGAAAGAAAAATGGGGCATGTTGTGAAATGACACAATAACTAGAAATAAAAAATAAAAAATAAAAAAAATAAAAGCATTTTGAAGATAAAAGAGAGTCTAAACATAGAACTTCCAATTCTATATACAAATCAAAATTTGTTTAAAGGCCAGCCACAAAATGACATAATAAACATCAAAGAAAAACATGATTTATCCAAGATGACCTAAGTTTGTGTAATTGTTTTATTTTTTTCATTGGAAGAGTTAAAGAATAACAATTATTTATATTAAGCTACATAAGTTGGTTTAGCCTTACAAGCTTCATTGGCTATTGCCTCATTGTTAGTCAGACATCCATAGTCCCGATGAGGTTATCTTTGTGATTCCTTCAAACATAGCTCTACTGTCAACCAGACATCCATAGCCTTGATCAAGATTTAAATCACCTAAAAGTTGAATTTCTTTGATTTTCAATATTTATTTTTTCTTTTCATTTTGATATTATTTTTAATTATTTTATTTTCTTTTCAACTTGCAAGAAATGAAACTCGCTATTAGGTAAGGAATCACAATGGTAGAAAAAGCAAACCTTTAGATTTTTCACTTAATATAAACATCCACTAATCCCAACAAATTCAAAAAAGTTAAGATATTTTGATATATGTGGTTTCTTTGAGTATTTCAAGTCATTACTTCTCATATAGATTATATCTTCATAGGAAACAATAAACAATTCTAATTCATAGTAGAATAACAAACCTATACAAAGACTACCTTTTATCTACAAAATGCACTAAAACATTTATTATTTTTGGAAGGCTACACTTTACTCCATTTAGACATTATAGGAAGAAAAGGACCTCCAACAAACAAAAAGAAGAAGAAAGAACAAAACAAATAGAAGAAAACTAAACTATGTACATAAGGGTTTCCTAACCCCTTAGGCCTGAAAATAATGCTTTAGAAACTAACCATTAACTAACAGAGGAACATCCTCTCCTATTAAGGTTTTCAATCAATAGGTGTTGTCTCCCAAAATTTCAAAGATCTGGAATGGTCATGTCTAAAGCTATCAAACTTACCATGGTCTCATTTCTTTTCATGAGCCTTGTCTTGACACAAAACCATGTCAAATATCTTGAAGGCTTTAATTTTGGACCTTTTGTCAAACCATCTCTTAACAATTGACTGACACTTGGAAAAATGTTCGATGGCTTTATCTTGTTTTCCTTTTAGTTGGAGAAGTTGAAGCAATATCACTTATATTTTATCGTTAAAATCTAAATACTCTTGATTGAATTTCTAGGTAAGAATTTTGTGGTTAACTAGGGGCGTGGGGTCAAGACCATATACCAAATGGTCCCTAATGTTGTTTTGGTTCTAGTTTGGTCTACCCATAAGGAAAATTTCAGCAAGGTATGTCATTCTCTTGGGTTCTTTTCTATTAACTTAACTATTTCCAACAAGTTCTTATTAGTAGACCCAACTAGGCCATTGCCTTGTGGGTAATAATTCCAAGACATTTTTAGTATGATTGCATTTTCAAATGCCCAATTTAAAAATTTCAAAGAAGATAAGGTAGGACCATTATCACATACCAATGAGTAAGGAACCCCAAATTGGTTGTTATGTATTCATTTAAGAACTTGATCACCATGTTTGTTGTATATTGCTTGTTGCAAGTTACTTCCATCCACTTGTTGCAATAATCAATCATGGTTAGCACATACCTATGTCCAACCAATGATGGTGGATTGATTGTTCTAATAAAATCTAACCCTCATTGTGTTAAAGGTCACATCTTCATTACTAGTTCTAGTGCTTGAGCAAGATGCTTGTCTTTTGTTGTAGCAACTTGATAGGTGCGACAATACTTTAGGTGAGTTTGGGTGTCTTTGAAAATGGTGGGCCAATAATACCCAACTCTCAAAATCTGGTGGGTTGTTACAGTGGTTGATCCATGAGTTGTCCCAAAATTATTGTGGAATTCTTTGAGTACTTGATCAACTTGAGTGTTTAAGACATCTCAAGTAAATGCCTTAATGATTCCTTTAAAAAGGACTACTCTTTTTATCATGTAGCTTTGACTCTTCAATCTCAAGGCTCTTCTTTGTGGAGCTTTTAAATTTGGAGGGAATTTATTATTTAACAAGTAATGAATGATATTAGCATACCAATCATCTCTAGAAATCATCTCTACAACATACTAATGACTTGTCAAGTTAGGATCTATTTCAACAATTGTCTTTGTTAACGTCTAGCCTCTCACTAGTTTCATCAGGGTAATTTCCATATCAAATTCTTGAAGGGTTGTCATCCATTTTTATCTTCTCTCCCCAAGTTCATTTCAAATTAATAGTGTCCTCATAGCTAAATCAGGTACAACAACAATCACTTGAATTCTCAAAATATAATGTCTAAATTCCTTGGCTACTCTCATCAATGCATATGCCTACTTTTCTACATTTGAATAATTTTTCTTTGCATCTTTAAAAGGTGCACTCATAAAGTAAATAGGCTTTTTTTCTTTTGACTCATTCCTTTGAGTAAGAATGAAGCAAAAGAGTAGATGTAGAATGGTTTGGTTTACTCTAGACTTGCCAAAATTGGAGCATTTGATATGGATTTCTTGATTTCTTTAAATTCAAATTTGGTTTCAGCTATCCACTCAATATTATCATCCTTTTTTAATATTGCATTTAGTGGCCTAACTATTTCTACAAATCCAATAATGAACTTTCTAACAAAATTGATCTTAGTAAAGTATGACTTTAATTCTTTCTTGTTGGTTGGTAATTGTAGATTCATGATTGTCTTGATTCTCTTTGGAACAATTGAAATTCCTTTCTCTGAGATAATATGACCTAGTATTTTCCCTTAAATTACTCCAAATATGCACTTCTTAGGATTGAGGGATATCCTGTGATCTCGACATTTCTACAATACTCTCTTTAAATAAGCAATATGATCACCTCTAATTTTAGAGAAAATAATTAAGTCATCCATGTAGATGATGATGCATTTTTCAACTAGACCTTTGAATGAGATATCCATTTCTCTTTGAAATGTAGCACTAGTGTTAATCAAACCAAAATGAATTCTTTTGTACGTGAAAGTTCCCCACTTAGTGGTAAAGGTTGTTTCGAGTCTATCTTCATGAACCATCACTTGATTGTATCCCAAATATCCATCTAAGAATGACATCATTTGTGATTCATTTATAATTTGTAAAACTTCATCTAATGAGGGAAAATGATAATTGTCCTTCTTAGGAGCCTTATTCAATTTTTTTAAATCCACACATAATATGGTTTCACCATTCTTCTTCCTAATGGGACAAAGTTAGCCACCCAAGTAGAGGGTCTAACTAGAGAAATAATCCTTGTTGATAAAAACTTCTTGACTTCCTAAAAGACTAGGGGCTCTAAAAGTGCATTTATTGGCCTTTGTTTTTGCCTAAATGGTTTGACTCTAGGCTTAGTGGAAAAGTATGGGTTATGATAGAGCTATAATAGGTCTTCAAGTCTTCATAACTCCATGCTATCACTTAGTGATATTATTTAAATGGTTTGGAAATACCTTCTTTTTCTTCAAGTGTACACACTTTTCCAATCAATACATTCTTTGGATTTGTATCATGTGCTAAGTTGAATGGATCATACTTTCCTCCATTATTTTTTGATTAATTATTTTTCTCTCTTAGTTGGACTATATCAAACAACCTTTTCTACTTCAATCATTCATTTGGGGATGGTATTTGTCATCAAGATTAGAATGCTTCCCTCATCTATATGTAATTCTTCTTTATTTTCTTCATCAATGACTTGAGCTTCAAACATTCCACAATTAGTAATTAACTCAAGGATATGTTCATCATCTTCGAATAATTGAAATTTTCTTACATTATATAGTATAGAAGGAATTGATAACTTGATAGAAAATCTCTTTAATCTAGACAAAGCCAAGGGTTCTAAAATATTAGTTACAATAGCTAATGCATTTGTTTTGTGATTCAATTTTCTAGGAATGTACTAGATATTAAAAGTTGCAAAGCCTTCAATAAGATCCCAAACCCTATTCCTATAATTTGACAATCTCTTGTAATGACACACTATATTCTTACTTGATTGACAACTAATTTTGAATCTCCTAGCACATGAAGCATTTTAACTTTATGTGATCTAACAATAACCTATGGATCAATGCTTCATATTTTGTAAAATTATTAGTACAAAGAAATCAAAGTCTATATGATCCTAGGAATTACTACCTTAGAGATGTGTAAGTTATGTACCAATTTCAACTCCTTTCTTAGATTTTGATCCATTGAACTTTAATTTCCAAATTTTGGTAGTGACATTCTTTCATAACATTATTCTTAGAATTTGCTTCAAATATCTTTTTCTTCTCAATCTTTGTTTGAAATCTTTGATAAACATGAGGTTTCTTACTTTCAACAAGAACTACCATTTCTGGTACTTTCAATTTACCTTAGTTGGTTGATTTTACTAGACAACGTCTAATACATTTGATTTGTGTGGTTGTATGAATATATTTTGAAATTGTAAAGAATCATTTTTGGAGGTTTCTTCTAAACTTTCCACTAGACAGTTATCCTTCATATTACAAATTCCTTTCTCTTGATTTACAATAATGAGACCTAATGAACTAAATTCTGAATGTGATGAGTTATGGAATTGACACCAATTATCTAATAAGATATCTTTGATGAAGACAACTTTGTTCTTCTACTACTTGACTAATGTTGAAATAAACTTCTTAAAGCTTTCTAGGAGTCCATTTTCACTTTTAGAAGAAGAGTCCCGATCTGACTCAATTAGAATATATGTGTTTGGAGTTATTCTAATTTCATTATTATGGTTAATTTGACACATAAATACCTGATGAGTAGGAGGTATTTTCCACAACATGTCAAATTA
>VDFB02112526.1:0-25266 GCA_007258455.2 Sequoia sempervirens | reverse complement strand
TATGATTGTGGCTTCAACCATCTTAAATATTGATTTTGACAAATTGACAAATGTTCACCATGCACGCCTCTTGGTCAAGTAAGATTTTGATGGCTCTAGTAATTCTTCAAGGAAGAATCCTTACCAAGTAAATTAATATTCATCCTTCTTAAAATTAGAACCAATTTTTAGGCAATACTTTTTTTGAAACCTTAGGTATCATGCTTTACTAAAGCTATGTATCTTGGAGGTGGGTTCCTCAATAATATGCCTAGGTTTCTTTAATTGTCCTCTTCCATTTCAATGCCAGTAGAAGGAACAACATTCTCAGATGTATCTACAACATATAATGAATCCTGAAATTTCATATACTACACACTTGAAACTAAAAATACCCAACTTAAATCCACCTAGAAATCCAATTTAATGCTATGGAATGGACCTATTGTAATGGACCTTAAATCCTTCACTAGTTGATGAAGAATTAACTGTGAAAATTTCAAATTTTCTCATAAAAATTATTCCCTTGATCTTGAACTAATAGTAAATCTAAACATCCTTGCTTATCCTCATTAGATTCACTCCTTCCATCACTCATTTCCCTTAATCATAAACATAACTAGCATGCATCCATGGGTAAAAGATACAAAAATCCTTTTAGCTAATCAATTTCTCTTTGAACAAAACTGTCAATGGCATATTTATTCCCATTGAAAAAAAATAACATATCAAAAAATGCATCACATACCCAAGACTACAGACACCTTCCTAAATAAAGTATTGAAAACTCAAACATACATTAGTGTTTATGGAAATAATCACACTTTTTTGGGTTCTCCTCATGCTAAATCCTCGTCAAAAATGAGAAACCTTCATGTCGAATCTACATCTTGAAACTTTTGAACACACGAGTAAGATGTTCATGACACCCTCTCAACTTCGGTAGCTTTCATGCAACATGACATGAGTAGGGTAATAAATTCAAAGCATTTTTTCATGCCAAGAATACATATGACTCTTTCAAATCCCTATGAACACCATCAAATGTGCTATATTTTGTGCTTGATTTCAGCATCATGGAGATAACAGCAAGAAAGAAAACAAAAAAACCTTAGGCCTATCTATGTTGTGTGGTTAGATTTTTTTTTTTAATTTTGAAACTTTTAAAAGTAACAAACTTAATTATTTTTCCCTCTTTTCAAGTCAACATAAATTTTCACTACTAGATGGTTTTTAAAGCTCAAGAAGTGACATTAATTATCAAGTCACCTTTGTAAAACTTATTTAAATTTAACAATTAAAATAAGTTAATAAGACCAAAGGTCCAAAAGTCTTGATCCATTTCGATTTCTGAACCCAATTCTTTCTTCCTTGTTGGGAGTTTGAATCTTTTTGTAGACTTTTGGAATTTTGACCTGATGGTCTGAATTTGATTTCTTTTTTCACTACTACCCTCCAATTCACTCTTTCTTAGAATATTTTCAGTTTTTTGGAACCTAATCAAACTTTTGGACACTCTATTAGATTTTCACGTTTTTCATGTTGAAAACATCTATGTATTTTTTTAATTTTTATCTTGTTGGGGCTTTAGGTTCTAAAAGGATCTTTGGAACTTTATGTCCAAAGGGTCCAAATCTAATCATGATCCCTGAGCCTAGTCGGTATTTACTTTTATTTTTATCTTATTGGGACTTTCAGTCTCGAAAGGATTTTTTGACATAAGGACTAAAAGGTCTGAGTCCAATGGGGATTCCCAATCTTGATCGATTCTTCCTTTTTGATCCATTCAAGACTTTAGCTCTTGACAAGACTTTCAGACCTATGTTTTGAAGTGTCCTTGTTTGATTGGGATCTCCAATCCCAATCAACTTTCTTCTCATGTCTAGTTAGGACTTCAAGTCCCAATGAGACTTTTGGTCATATGTCTAAAATATCTAAATTTTCCCAATACTTTCACTCTTGAATTTATTTTCTCTTCCTTCTTTGTCCTGTCGAGGTTTCAAGATCCGATTGGACTTTTGGATCAATGGTCCAAAATTCCTAATTCATTTCGATTTCCTAGACCCCATTCTTACTTCCTTGTCAAGACTTCATAGTTTTAGTGAAATTTTGTAGTTTTAACTTGATAGTCTGATATTTTTCACTCTTTCTTAGGATCATGTTTGGGTTTTGGAACCCGATCAGACTTTTGGAAACTTTGTAATATTTTCATGTTTTTCACCATTAATTCTCCAACAACTTTCTCAATTTCTAGATTTAATTCTTGGGGCTACATGGATGATCTTAAATGCATTTTTTAACAACTCCATGTGGGAAAAAATGGAACCCATGCTTCTTTATGATTCCCAAGCCTCCTTTATGTCAGAGATTCAATCTTGGCCATGATTTTCTAATTATTTCATTGGATTTTTCTTCCAATTTTGTGTGCTCATTAATTTGGAGGCATGGTATGGGTGTGGGACCTGTGTGGCATGATTTCCTCTCAGATTTGGATGTCCACATGTCTACATATAATTTGGCAGAGTTCTAAGCCCTAACCTTGGCCCTTCCTCCTTCACATCTTGTAGAGGTATAATTTGCACTTGTATTCTCATTCTAAGGGTTGGTGTTTTTTGTTCAGATATTGTTCTAGAGAGAATCAATTGTAGATCCAAAAGAAGTTAGATATTCAAAAGAAACCCTAGGTTTCATTTTTGAGTTTTGGGTGTAGCTATTTTTGTATTGTAAATATTCGAGCTTGATCCCAAACTTGTAATAATAATTGCAAACATAGAAGATATAGTGATTAAAGGAAAAATCAACCTTACCAGAGTGTCTCCATATGTGTGGTATGCATTTTCAAATGTGTCATTGATTAGTTTTTCAGTCATAAGTTTGTAAAGCTTATGAAAATCCTTTGCTTGGTATCTTTCTAATATAATAAAGGAAATGTATGGGTACACTTGAGGATTACTAAATAGACTATCTTAATATTCCACAACCATCTATTGTATTTAAGGGCATAGTCTTTTGTGGTGACTTGATTAAGTCATTACCTTGTTTCAGTTATTACATCTATGGTTAAATCTAGAGACTATGTTTCCTAATGGATAAAGGAACTAGTCTATAATTGGTTTTCTCTCCCATTATCTTGAACATACTCCAAACACATCAACTCAAAAAACCTTTAATTTTTTACTTTATGTGTTTTTTATTGCCATGTCTGAGTGAATACAAAAATAAAAGGGTGTATCATAAACTCATTTTTAGACACTTATATGGTAGGTTATCTATTAGAAATATTCTCAACTTTACTTATCGAAACTAGCACATAGGTATATTATGACACTAGTATTAGTATACACTATGCAGTGAGTGTATTTTGTTGTAAGGTGTTGTTTAGTGCTTCAAATCATCAATTTGGCATCTTAGGGAAAGCCCCCTTGGTCTTGCAGAGCCAAAAGTGAAGGAGGTCTTACCCACCTCAATCATTGGTCCTTAGCTACCCAACCTGAATATAGGTTTGTGGTAATTTCCCAAGTTTGACACCCTTGACACTTGGAATACTATCAAACCTTAGGTATTTGGGGCAAAAAAATTCTATCACCAACAAAATTGGAACCATTACTAGGAAAGGATATAAATACAAAAGAAATTTTTTAGATCCTTGGTAACGAAATAAGTCTATAGTTGTGTATTTTTTTGGGTAAGTTTAGCATTTTGTCAACTTAAACCAACAAGATTGGCATTGTCAAGAATAAGGTGGGTGAACTAATATCTTCAAAAGATTCTTTAACTTCCCAACTTGAATAAAGGTTGTGGTAATTTCCCAAGTTTGACAGTCCTAACACTTGGAACATTATCAAACCCTAGGGATTTAGGGCCAACAACTCCAATCACCAACAAAATTGGTATTGTTACCAAGAAAGGATATTAATACACAAGAAATATTTTAGAGCCGTGGTAATAGAATAAATCTATAATTGTGTATTTTGTTTGGGTAAGTTTGGCATCCTATCAACTTACACCAACAATATTGGCATTTTTGAGAATAAGGTGGATGAAATAATATCTTCAAAATATTTTGGTGATGAGCTAGGAAAGTATTGAGTTTTGGTTTGAAATCAGAAGTCTATAAGTTTCAAATATTTTTTCCTTCAGGGAGTGGCAACTCCGTTAGGAAAGATCCATAAGTATATGACAGAGGATAAGTAATGGATAGAGATTAGTTTTATAGAGGTCAAGAAGTTCATGAAGCTTGCTCTATTGGTGCAAGAAGGAAACAAGAACACTAGAAAGCTAAAAATTCAAGTAATTCTCCTTTACATAGTTCAAGAAATAATGAAAAAGTGAGTACTTTAGGTAGAAGGAATGCTTCTAAATATTTTTATCAATAAACATTAGATTATTCAACTAATAATAGAGTTAGAACTACTAGAGGAAATTTTAGACATGATTATAATAGATATGTAAATGAAACAAACCCTTAGTCTAAGAAAATATAAATGTGGGTGTACTTGAAGTTACACCTCAAACAAACAATAGGCTTCACCCTCTGAGAAATTGAAGAGAAAGTAGACATGGTACCTCTCAATCTTCTAAACAAGATGTTGAAAGCCCATTCCAAGATGTTGACCCAAAAATTTAGTTAGAAATTGATCATAGAGAAAGGGAATTAGATCATCATAATTATATTATTAATCATATTAGAGAAAGGAATCATGAAATAGAGGCACAAATTACATAAAAACAAGCTCAATTAGCTCAGAAAAACCTAATGATGAACCAACGACAAAATATTATTCAACCTCAAAATGTGGCACTAGTTGTTCTAATTTGGCAAGTGCCTATTGTTTAGCAGAATTATCCTAATCCCCTATAGAAAAATATAATGAAAAATGTTAGGGTCAACCCTAGAAGGAAAGCTTAAATATTTTTTGTGGTGAGACCACCATTGGGATTAGAAATATATAGACAATTGGATTTATGTGATATTTATAATTACCCTAATCCAATTCTAGCTAAGATCAAAGGCAAGGTACCAAAATTATAGGGTGACAATGTTATCACTAGTGAAGACCACTTAAGTCATTTCATAAATGTCACTGATGAGTATGAGATTGAATATGAGGATTTCATGATGAAGCTTTTTATGCAATCATTAGATGAAAGTGCAAAATAATGGTAGAAGAGTCTTCCAGACAATAGCATAGACTAATGGGATGAGTTTTTGAGGGTTTTTTATTATAATATGATGAAAGAGTGGACCCAAAGTTTTCAATCCATAATCTAATGACCATCAGAAAAGGACTGAATGAACTTTTTTTCTGATTTCAACAACAAATTCATTATGATAATGAGGAATGTACGTCCCTCAGTAAGACCAAATGAGCCTAGATGTTCCTTGTTCTATATTGTGGAGCCTTTGATTTAGAATTAGGCTATGTTTTGAGAGATAAGAACCCTTAGAATTTGAGGGAGGCATATGCAATGGTTGTTAATATAGGGACTGATCTAAAAGCATCTAGGAAATACAAAAAAAGAGCTAATATATAAAAATATTGAAACCAAGTGCAACGAATTCCAACAAGCCTCTCACTGTTGAAGAAAAATAGACAAACTAATGGGAGCTATGAAGGATATTTCATACAAAGTGGAAATAATGAAAAAATTATCCCTCTAATATTTCTCTTGCACATTTTAATAAGAGTCAAAGGTTACATACTAGGCCTTACAATCATGATTGGTCCAAGAGACTTGGAGGAAATGATAAAAATCATCACCAAGGAAGTCAAACCAAAAACATAATGAGAGACACATCCCTGATCCCTTGAGGAAGAATCATGTGAATCTTAAACAAGATTCATTTTAGTGTGATATATGTTACTTGCATCATGATCAATCCAAGTGTGTTGTTGCAACTACACTTGATGAAGAGAATAAATTCCAAAAGTAGGAGGGTACTCCTAAATATTATGATGATGCTAATGTAGATCGATTGGATGCCTACAAGGGTGAGGATTTTTTTCAAAATTATTATGATAACTGTCATCTTCCTTTTGAAATTCCAAATAAATATTTTGAGAAATTCGATGAGCAAACGAGATAGAGATGTAACAAAGAAAAGCCTTCTGAGGAAGATATCAAAGCTCTCACTAAGGTTGTTGTCATTCTCGTACAAAGTGATTACCATCTTAGAAATAGACAAGTAGGTGCCAAGGATAAATCTGATGGTGCAACCATTCCAAATATTCCTCCTGCACATGTAAACAAAGGAAAGAAAAAGGAATATGATGTAAGCAAAACAAATAGGTCTACAGGAAAGTCTCCACCAAGAAAGAATATATATTTACCAAATGTATCCTAGTAGTAAGTATATGTCCCAAAGATGAAATAGGTTGACATAACAACCAACCATTTGGAAGAAGGTGCCAAAAAGAAAGTGGTAGAAGAGATTGGAAAAGTGGTAAATACAAAGAAACTTGTTGTTAGCAATTAGAAAATGCCTTTCATATGTGATACTAATGTTGTAACAATCCCCTCTTCTACTCCTTTTCCCATATACCATCTAATTGATATGGCTTGGGAATTTAGTGGGTATGTGCAGGATCATGACGCCAAAAAGTGGCAATATGATGGGTATGTGTAGGGTATATGGATGAAGACCTTTTTTTTTACCCAAAATTGATGAAATGAAAAGGGTTTTAAAGGAGATTCTCAACTTTCCATCAATATAAATTATGCTTTACTTTGAATTTAATAAATAATTATTATTCATTTTCTATTTGAATTATGACTAAAGTCTGATTGATAGGTTGATTGAAAAACATCTATAGCTTTCAAATGATGTCACATTTTTTAATCCAAATATGTGTCACATTCTATGCTTCACATACTATAGGATTAAAAAATAAAATTTAATTTCATGAAGTTTTGACCAAGTTAAGGTGGTCGACATAATGAAGTTTTATATTTTTTAAAAGTTGAAATAAAAATTACTAATTAATTATTTACTTGGAAAAAATTACAAAAAAATATGTATCACATCTAGACATGATTCCTCTACTTATATCTAAAATCTTATAAAAAATATTATCATTTTATTGTGGTTAGGTGGTCGACAGACACCTACTTCTTATTTTTTCCCCTAAATTTAAGTACCACTGCATTGAAATTTTAAATTTTCACCAAATATATTTTATTTATTTTTAAATAAACATAGTATTTTAGAAACTACATTTAATTTTTCTACATTCTATTAGATTACATATTTTTGAAATAATATAGATAACTTATTCAAGTTTTATGTCAAGTTTCCTAACTCTAATTTTTAAATTTTTGCCACTTAAGGGCCTATTTTTCCATGATGATCCGCATACCCTAGTCAATTAAAAGTTAAAAGTGTCAATTAGAGAGCTATCGAGGATGTTGAAACACATGGAGAGGAAATTTTCATACTTCAATGCCCCTACTATTTTTTATCAGCCAAATAAAGTTGTAACAATTCCTAATGATGGAGTAGACAAACTCAACATTCAAGAGACCCCTAAAATTTATATGGGTGATATTTTCATAGGTAATAATTAAAATATTGATCAATTTTTATACATCATTGTTGATAAGTTGGCTAGTTCATAATTGTATGTTAGATTTTGGAGCATCTAGTAATGTGATGTCACTAAAAGTTATGAATCATTTAGGACTACAAGTTTCTCAATCTTATGGTAAATTTTATGATATGGATTCTTGTGAGGTAGATGCAATTGTGAACGTAAATATTCTTCATGTGTAACTTGTTGCATGCCTTGGGAAAGCCTTTTCAATAGATATAATCATAGTCAATTTTCTCACTAAGTGGGGTATGTTACTACCAAGGAAGTGGGAAGCTTCAATGAATGGTAGTCTTAAAATGGATTTACCCTATGCTACCATCCTGATGTGTGGAAAAGATGTCTAGCTACACAAGGAATAAGAAATGATGATCATTATGGAGAATCCTAATGAATAAAGGAATGAGATTGTTTACCCTGATGTGGAGCTTGATTATCTAGTAGGCTATCGTGATGATGAATCTAATAAGAAAATTGATTCTAATTTTTTTTCCTCACATCTTCACCCAGAAGATGATGGACTTTGGAATATATATTTTGATGGTGCATGTTCAAGAGAAGGTAATGGTGTAAGAATTATATTTATGTCCCCTAGGGGAAAATATTACAAGTACACTTTTAGATTTAACTTTGAGTGCTCCAATAATGTGATAGAGTATAAAGCTTTGTTACTTGGCCTAAATATAGCTTCAAAGTATGGAATCAAATACATTAGGGTGCATGGTGATTCAAAACGTGTGGTGTCTCAAGTCAAAGGCACTTATGCTACAAAAGAAAAAAGAATAAGAATGTATAGGAATGTTGTTTGGAATACTATTGAGGCATTTGATTCTTTTAATATCACTTCCAAGGTGGAAAGATAAAATAATGTGGTGGTTGATGTGATTGTTGCACTAGCTTCAAAATTTGATGTTTTTTTCATTCTCCATCACTACAACTATGAAGTTGAGATTCTTACCAGTCCTATTATTCCAGATAACATATACAACTAGCAGGTTTTCAATGATGACCAACAAATTTATGAGTTTTTAAATTGCATTAATCATTTTGAAAACAAGAAAATTGACTGGGGACCCATGGTGGAGAAAGATAATGAAGGTAAGGAGACTCTTTTTTGGAATGAGATCATCCAACTCAAAAACAACACCATTCCTAGAGGTATTATTTCTTTAGAGATAATTTTTGATAATGTTGATTGTCAGAAGACAAAGAGTAAGCCTATCAAAGAAAGATATAGAGGTTGTAAACTTAGGAACTAAATTAGCTCCTAAGATGGTTTATATTGGTAAGAAATAAGATTGATAGAGAAGCAAATATTGATTGTATTATTAAAAGAGTATAAAAAATTATTTACTTGATCTTATAATGAATTGAAGGCTTACATATAAGATTTTTTCTAGTATACCATTATATTTGAGCCTGGTATAAAGCCATTCAGACAAAAGAAACATCCTATCAACCCTACTCTTGCTCCTCAAATACAGAAATAACTGATGAAATTGGAAGAAGGTGGTATTATTAAACCTATTAGACATTTAGAATGGGTGTCTAACCTTGTTCTAGTTAGAAAAAATAATGGGGACATCCAACTATCTGTAGGTATCAAAAATTTGAATATCAAGTCCCTCAAGGACAATTACCCATTTCCCAACATGGATCATTTGCTACATCAAGTGATAGGGTCAAAGTTGATGTCTACGATGGATAGTTTCTCAAGTTGCAATTAGGTCATGGTTGATGAATCTGAGAAGTAAAATATAACTTTCACTACACCATGGTAAACTTTTGTATATGTTTGAATGTCATTCAAACTCAAGAAAGCAAGGGGAAAATTTCATAGAGTTATGGATGTAGCTATTGTAGGACTCATAAATGAGATTATGGTTGTCTACCAAGATGACCCGACTGTTTACTCCAAGGATCAAGAGGATCATTGTAAACACTTGGAGTTAGTCTTCCAAAGATGCTTGAAGTGTGGGATATCTTTGAATCCCAAGAAATGCATCTTCAGTGTGGAAGAAGGTAAGATCTTTGGGTGCATTGTGTCTAAAGAATGGTTAATGATTGATATTGAATGTGTCAAAGCTATTGACCTTATCCCACAACCCAAAATGGTCAAAGTAGTTTAGTCTTTCTATGGTCAAATAAACTTTGTTTGAAGATTTATTCCCAACTTTTCTAAGAAAACAAAATCCATCTCTAAACTATTGAAGAAGGGGCGATATTCCAATTGGAATAAGGAATCAACAGATTCCTTCTCAAAGATAAGAGATGTACTTAAAAAGGCACCAATGCAAGCAAGTTCGGATTGTTCTAATCCTTTCCAATTATTTTCCTTTGCATCTTTTTATAGTATTGTTGTAGTTCTACTACAAAAAAATAAAGATGGTTATGAGTAGCCAATATCTTTCTTCAACAAATCATTGAGAGATGTTAAATTGAACTATTTTGTGATGAAGAAGCATGCATATTCCCTTGTTAAAGTTTTGAAGAATCTTAGACCTTATCTTATAGGGTCTATATTACTTTTGTGCCACATACTACTGTCAGAGATATTTTTGTGTAGCAGGAAGCATTAGGTAAAAGGTGTTGGTGGATCAATAAGATCCAAGAGTATGACATGGATATACAAACAACCAAATTAGTTAGAGGTCAAGGGCTAGAAAAATTAATTGCTGAAAATAATTTGGATGTTATTGAAGTCCACCAAGTTAACTTGACCCCTATGTCATTTCATGTCAATTAAAGGATTGCCCTCACTATAAGGACATTGTATTCTATTTAGAAAACATGAATTGTCCTTTCGAATTGAATGATTAGTAAAAAATAACTTTGAAAGATTGAGGCTTAAAGGTATGTATTGCTCTAAGGATAATTGATGAGGAGAAACCTTGATGGTGTGTTCCTGAGATGATTAAATGAGGAGCACTCAACAAAATTTATGGAAGAATGTCACCATGGATTTTGTGGTGAACATTATATGTCAAATACCACCACTCATAAATTTATGGGGATAGGTTATTAATAGCCAACATTATTTAGGGATATGACTAAGTTTGTAAAAGGATGTGATGCTTGCCAAATATTTTTCAGAAAGTTGATGTTTACAGGTGCACTTCCCCTTAAAACCATTTTAGTGGAGGCTCCATTCTAGAAAGGGGGTATTGAATTCATAGAGGAAATTGTAGAAAAGTCCAACAATGGATATGAGCCAATATTGGTTGCCACTGACTACTTTACAAAATGGGTGGAAGCAATTCCTACAAGAAATGCTACCTCAAAGATAGTGATTTTTTTTTTCTAAATAACATAATCACAAGGTTTGGTGTACCTGGTGTCACGAGGATTGCACCCTAGATGCTAAGCATGAAGCTCAGCAATCCCATGAAACATTGAAACACCTTTGAGCCTGTGGGTTGCTCACGTTGAAGGTGAATCTCTAGATTGTGGGTTGGTTCCCATTTTGATCTCCTAGAATCTAATGACTTGTGTGGGAAAAGGGATAAAGATTAATCTATGAAACTAAAGGAAACTCGAATGGTAAATTACTTCTAGGAGGTGATGTGCCAAAAAATACAATTATGCAGACTTATTCACAACTAATATTCTCAGAAAATTTGTAAACACAACTCAACTTGGGCACCTTGATCACATAAATGTTTCACTAAAAGGCTTTGCTTAATCTTTCCTTGCTAAGGAAAATAAGGTTTTCACAAATTAAGAGAAGAGATAAATACAGCCTCTTACAATCCATTTAGAGGGTTGATTCTTAAGTACCCTCACTTTGTCAAAATCATTCTTTAGTCTTCCATATGTCTTTATCATTCTCCATTTGTCATTTTCATCAGGTCGTTATGCTATTGAATTGAACAACCAACATTCCTCCATTATCAATCCTTCAAAATCTCACATTCTCATGCAAGTGGAGAAGAGCAATGGAGATAAATTGAGTTTAGCGTGGATTTGGGTTTGCATTCGTTTGTTATTGTGATTTTCATGCTTGCTCGTACTCTATTGTGCTAGTTAGGATTTGATATATTTCTTCTTTAGTTTTATATTTGATTTTCTCCTAATTACATTTGGTGAACCCGACGTGAATCCCTTGATCTAGCTTGCTTTTTGTAGGTTTTATTGACTTTTTGTTGCAAATCTACCATTTTTTGGATAAAACCCCAGGTTTTACAAATTTCTTCATATCTTCTACAAAGCTGTGAATTTTTCTACAATATTTTCACATAATCTTGTGCATCATCTCAAGAGGCTATAGTAAAAAATTGAGGGTTTATCGTCATTTTTGTAGGAGTTATTGTGATTTTATGTTTTTTGATAAAATTGATTTTATGGATGCAAATCGGTGAATTTTTCAGAAATTTTTATATTTTTGGAAAGATCTTGAAATTATAATAGGGGTCTATGGTTTATAGATTTAATTTGGAGGTCAAATATAATGTGAAAAAATTTGATCTTCATTTTCTATATGGTTTTCACAAATCTGCATTTCTAGGTGCAAAACGGGGAATTTTTTTTACTTTTTTACATTTCTGGAAAGTTCTCAGAAAATTAGTAGGGATCTCTTGTTTGATTTTTTTATTTTTCAGATCAATAAAATCTTCAAATAATGAAATCTAATTCAGCTATGTCAAAAACATGTATCTGAAATTGCAATTTTCTGATGAGCTTATTTTATTTTTTATGGCTGCATTATAATATCATTTTTTGATCTTGTAGGTGATCATAAGGAGCTTTAGTAGCAGCAATATCATTCATAGATAGCATATTGGAAAGAAAAAACTTCTAGGTGCACTCATTTAATCTTTCATCTCTTAATCTTGTTTGTCACACATTTGGATTTAGGCTCTTAAAATGAATATTGTCTTTGAGCACATATTGAAAATAGGATCTAAAATTAACCACTATCTTCCTACACATTTGGTTTTGGGTTAAAAAGAACAAGTGCTTCCATTGTTTGCATACACACATTTCATTTCTAAGGTCAATTAACAACTGCGAGTGTGAAACAAGTGTGTGTGTGATCAAAAACACCTTACTTGGTTTGCTTTTGTCAAACCCTTCATAGGAGGCCTACTAGGGGATTTCATCACCCTTGGGGACAACCTCAATCAAAGTGTAAATCGAAAGACATGCTTGTTTGGGAGTTAAAATATTTTCACTCTTGGCTAAGCCCCAAAGAACGTTATACCTTTGGGAAGTGAAGGTGAAGGGTGGGTTACCCCTTTCTCCCAGCTATGTGGCAATATTTTTCTTTCAAATCATTCCTTAGTCAACCTTGTGTAAACTAGCTTGAGACCTAACTGGCCATACCCCACTTGACTAGTCATAGGGCTTGTTGACGTGTCTTCCATGTGTGCTTGTTTAATAGTCATCATTACATTCTTCAAATTTTAAAATTCAAACTTTCTTATGTGTCTTGCATGAGTGATTTATGTGTGTACATGTGTGATCATTCATTTAAACATTTCCAAATCAAGCTAAACACCAAACACATAAAGACAAGTTACTCTACACCTTCTTCCAACACATTCATATCCAATCACTTTCATCCTAATCACTCTTCTTAGTCACATCCTATCCATTTCATCCTAATCAATCCAAGTCATCCAATCTAATCATTCCACATCATCACCATCACCAACCTAGTCCTAGTCATCACTTGTCAAAATGGTCCTAATCATAAGCCCAAGGTCATAATCCAAGGGGGCTATCCCTCTAGGCCAAATCATGAGACAAAACCTAAGCCCAAGATTATAATTCAAGGAGGCCCTCCCTAATGCAAATAATGAAAGAAAACCAAAACCTAAAATCATACTTTGAGGGGCTTCTCCTACCGCCTCTAATGATGACATGAACTATGTTGCATAATTTGAGGAAGAAATCGATATGTAAGAGCTTACACACATGTGTGACACCATGCCCACATTTGATAACAAAGTCCTAGCATCCCAACTTCAAAACTTTCTTCAAACACTTCACCAAATACCCCAACCCCTAGACTACCAAACCATACAAAGACTTCAAACCCTCTTCCAAAATTTTCAACAAATTAAATCACCCCAAATCAACATCTCCTAGCTCAAGCCAATCAATTCATCGCCACTTGCCAAATCTAACAACCACAACATCATCCACTATCCATTCATTATCAACCAATGCCACCTCAACCTTATGTGTCTTCCCCTTCCACCTCATACCAATCTAATCCATCCACTTCTTTGCATGTCAATGCCACATCAACCTATCAAGCACATCACAACAAGCACATGTGAAATTAAGTTCTACCTTGCAACAAGGCCAAACTTCCTCATGTTCTAATGCAACCATTGACAAGGGGAACACTAATCTAGGTCATGCACCCTATGAGTATATCACACCACTATCCAATCAAAATCCTATCCTAAATCCACCATGTCCTAGTCCTAATCCAATGTTCCCTACACTTTCCAACCCATTAACCCCTTAATTACCCTTACCATCCTCTAATCCACTTGCTAATACATCAACTCCACATCTAAAGTATAAACATTACAAACATAAACATGTGGAGTTTCCAAAATCCACCAACCCACTCAATCCATTCATTCCTCCATCCAATAAAAATCAAAACCCTAAGCCAACACCTTCCACCCCTACATCTTTAAAGGATGTGACCCAAGGGATACAAGCAAGGAATCAATTGTCGCCATGTCATTCAACACATATACTTGAACATACAAAAGAGTCCTCAAACATCATGCTGAGTCCTTCAAGCCAACCATGTCATCCACAACCCCTTGAGCCAATTCAAGAGTCTCCCCTCGTAAGTCCAAGTCACCCTCTATCATGCTCATATGTTGTTCACCATCAAGAACATGTCAAGTCTCTCCATGAGTCATCCCCTTCCACTTCAATCCAAGCAACCCAAGAGCTATGTCAAGAGCATTATCCTAAGCATGAAGATACATTAAATTCTCATTCTAATCAAGATCTAGGACCATCTAATGAACCCACTCATAACATACTTGGTCCTATTTATGATCGAGCTCCCCTATATGATCTTACCTATGATCAAGAAGGCCATGATGATCCTCTTAGCCAACTTTATGCATTCCATGGTCAAAATCCTATCACTTCACCTATCCATGAGAAAGAAACCTCCATTGCTCTTATCAACCCCCTACCTAGTCCTATCCATGATCCACAAACATTCACTTGTCATGATGAGACACATGCCTCCCAAGCCAGCATAGAAGATCAAACAAATACCTTGGATCTAAGTGAACACAATGCTAATCAAGATCCTAATGATCCTCCATCACCCACTACCGACCCCATTACAATTCATCCATCATATCCACTTGGTCTTTCCACCCTCATTCATAATTGTTCCTCCTTAGAACAACAACAACCATTATCCACTTTTCCATCTCCATCTAATAAGCAACTTGTGTCTAGTGTTCCACCTACACCTAGTCCCATTGTCTATCACACACTCCAAACCATGAACTACCAAGGTAAGGGTTTAGGCCTTCATGAACATGGTATTTTGGAGCCCATCCATGTCAAAGTCCCTCCACACTCTTATGGTCTTGGATATACACCCCAAGGACACCAATCTCAAGATGTTGGTACTCCCTCCATCCATCCTAAGTCCATTTTCCATCATGAATCATATCATACACCTAAAACATATGTTTCCATCCCTCCTCTATCATCCTACAAATGTCAAAAGCATGTGACCGTACACCTTCCACCAGCCACTTTATCACCATTAATTCCAACTCCTAATATCACTCTATCCACTTTACCACCATTACTTCCAACACCTAATATCCCTACCACCCAACCATCTTATCCATTTATCCATAAATACCCTAACATTCCTAATCATGACCAAAAAATGCACACATTGTATAAACATGAAGCTTCCACTCATTCCACCATACCCATGGGATTCAAAAGCAAAAATTTCAATGCCTCTAGGTCTATAAAGTAAAAAATTCTAAGGACCCTCTTGCCTTAGGACATCAATACAAAAATTTTAAAGAAAAATCCATCTAAAAAGTTATGTAAGCCCATATCTCCAAAAGTAAATGCCAAAAATAAAATGGTTTGGTTCCCTAAGAAAAAGGAAAGCAAGTTAAATGAGGCATCTACATCACAAAAATCCCAACCATTCCCTTCCATACAAAATGCACATTCTATTCAAAAATTACAAAAAACCCACAAGCATAATAAAAGTCATAAAAATACTAAGTATATGTGGGTACCTAAAGCACTACATCCACTATCCCCTAAGAAAACAACACCATTGCTTCCTACACCACATTCTCATCAAAAGATTTAAATTTTATCACGATGTGTGCAACCGTTGGTCATGGTTCCCTTCCATTTCACAACAATTCCACATACCTCCATCCCCTCACCCTTCACTCATTATCCTACATATTTCCCCCCCACCTTCCTATGGTCTATTCTTTTGGATAAGCCTCCCCATTCATCTTTTGCATAAGTCCTATATAATCCTTATCATCTTCCCTACATAATCCGCATTATAATCCACTATTTTCCTCCATAATCCACATCATAATCCATCATCTACCTACTCCATCTCTCCTTCATGTCATCCCTTACCAACATCTATGAGCATAATGAAATTTGACATGGTCCATGCAATGACATCCATAGCTAGTGGGACTATCATCATTCATGGAACTAGACACTTGAGTCACTCCTATCCATATTCCCCTTCTCCTAGTAAAAAAGTCAAAAAGTTAAAGTTAAAAGAAAAAAGAGAAAAAAACAAAAAAAAGTAAAGAGAAATCCCTCATCCAATGGTAAAAACCTGGCAAACAGGTGCCCTGGATAAGTACCATGATGAAAACCTGGCAAACAAGCATCATGTATAGGTTGATCTTCTATGTCACTTACACTTGGGGGCACAATGTCTTATCTATCCAACCTATCATTTTCATGTCTTGTCATTTCCATCCTACCTACCATCTTTAGCCACCATACATTCCTATCATATTAAGTCCACTTATCCACCCTTCTCCTTTTGATCTTGATGAATACATAGGGGAAAAATGTTGAAACATTTTTTTTGGGTATCTCTTGACATACCTCATCCTTCCAAACAAACCTATCATTATCCTATTGTCATAAGCTTTGTCATGAAAAACCCTAAGTATTGTACCTAGAATGGGACATGTTATTCATATGCAACATAGTCTTTGGAAATCACATCCTTGCTCTCTTATGATGCATATATCCATTCCATTCACTATGACCTATCCTTTCCATCCATCCATCTATTATGAGCCTTTTATGCATTATCCCATCACCCACCCTTTCATCCATCAATCCCATTTATCTCCTTGCACCTCGACTAGGTTTTCCCCTTGTCATTGGTATCTAGCACAAAGGTTACTCAAATTTTCATCCTTTGACACCTCAAAACATTTCAAAAATTTTTTCAAAATATCCCCCAAAAATCCAAAAGATCAAAACATTTCAAAATCTAAAAAAAATCAAAATATTTCAAAAATCCAAAAAATCTAAAAATACAAAAAAATCAAATTATCCCCAAAAATACAAAAAAAATCAAATAGCCAACAAAAATTCAAGCAATAAAATCAATCCATCTAATTACTTCTTCCAATTTCATCGATTCAATCCCTCACCTCAATCCAATCATCCAACCATTCAACCAAATCAATCATCTTCATCAAAACCATTTCATCCAATCAACTCAATCGAATCAATCCAAGCAATAATCCAAATGCAAGTCAATCCTTAATCCATACCAATCAAGTCGATCAATCTTGTCAAATTATCCAATCACATCCTTTGGTCTTGATCCTTATCTTGTTGTAAACCCAATCAATCAATCAATTATCATCATCCTTGTGTTGATCTAGGATATGCTCCCGCGAATGACAATACTATCATCATCAATCAATTCAATCAATCAATTATCATCATCCTTATGTTGATCTAGGGATATGTCATTCCATACAATGACAACACTATCATCATCAATCAATCCATCAATCAATGGTTTACAACTTGACAAGGGCACTACCTTGTTTGTTTTTGAATCATTTGTGCATGCTTGCTTGCTTGTGTGTGTTATCATTTTATCTTGCATTTGTATCAAATCCATATCATTCCAGCTAATATTCATATCTTGTGCATGTTGGAATAGCTTTTTGCACTATCCTTTGCATCTAAGGTCATATCATACATTTTTTGCATTAGGACTTTAATGCTCTAAGTTTACTTCCTCATACGTCTAGACAAGGTTGTATTATGTTGGGGCACGAGACAAATTGTCACCTTGGTCCTTATATCTTGGTGCATAATGTCTAGTGCTACATCAAACATCATGGTTGCTCACATTCATTACAGCATAATGTATCATTCATCTCCTTCATCCACTTCCTATCTTGCATCATTCATCTTGTCTATCCTTATCATTTCATTTTGAGAGCATACTCGTGTTTGTTCAACCCACCTATCCTCTCGAGGGGGCATCATCATCCTATCATCATATTTCTACATCATCATTATCATATCTTTCCTTCATCATCCATTTTCTTTTATCCATATCTTAGCTTCTTTGAAATGATGTTACTCGACACAAATCTCATCATCTCGAACATCATCTCAAAGAGGGCAAAATGTAGACACCCAAAAATGTCCTCTTACAATACCTTGTCCCGACATTACATAATTTAGACATCTTGTAGCATCTTTTTCCCTAGGTACCCATGTCATCATCTAATTAGTTAAATAAATCTTAGTTATTTGACTAATTTCATTTATTCCCTATTTATCCATAATCCCTTTTTCTATAATTAAATAAATATTATTTATTTAATTATTCATGACCATTTATCCTCTCTAATTAAATAATTATTTTAATTGTTTAATTAGTCATTAATCTATACTTTTATAATTAAATAAATATTTATTTATTTAATTATTCATGACCATTTATCCTCTCTAATTAAATAATTATTTTAATTGTTTAATTAGTCATTAATCTATACTTTTATAATTAAATAAATATTTATTTATTTAATTATTCATGACCATTTATCCTCTCTAATTAAATAATTATTTTAATTGTTTAATTAGTCATTTATCCATTCTCCTATAATTAAATAAATTTGTATTTATTTAATTATCCTTTTCACCGTAGTCTATAATTAAATAATGATTTTACATTATTTAATTATCTTTCCACATCATCCCTATCCTTTATTAAATAATGCTTTATCATTATTTAATAATTTTATCATTTCATTATCCTTCCCATCTTTTTAGGATTTATTTCCTTTAAAACAATAAATCAAAATCCTTCTATCTTTTTAAAATCTTATCTCATCTCGTTGTATTTCCTCTTTTGTCAAAAACACAAATCCTTATCGAATCTTATCAAATCTTATCTCTGTCCACATCAAGGCTCTATAAATATAGCCTCTTACAATCCATTTAGAGGGTTGATTCTTAAGTATCCTCACTCTGTCAAAATCATTCTTCAGTCTTCCATCTGTCTCTATCATTCTCTATTTGTATTTTTCATTAGGTCGTTATGTTGTTGAATTGAGCAACCAACATTCCTCCATTATCAATCCTTCAAAATCTCACATTCTCATGCAGGTGTAGAAGAGCAATGGAGATAAATCGAGTTTAGCGTGGATTTGGGTTTGCATTCGTTTGTTATTGTGATTTTCATGCTTGCTCGTACTCTATTGTGCTAGTTAGGATTTGATATATTTCCATTTTAGTTTTATATTTGATTTTCTCCTAATTACAGTTGTATTAAAACTGTAATAAATGAAAGTTGAGTTACAAGTCTTTCTCAATGTATAAAAAAATAACTCCAAGAGCTAGGAGGTGGCAGAAATAGCTAATTAAAAGTGAAAAATATCTCCAAAATCCCTCTCATGAGCAAACATAAAAAACCATAAAAAAGGGGAGTCAGAACTGAAGCAAACTAAACTCAATCAGTTGCAAACTCCTCTCCTCAATGTGCATGATCAAAAGACCTCCAAAACTGATTTAAAACTGAGGTTATGTCTCAAAAACCTCCATGAATAATGGTCTCAAACAACAAGATCTTCAAAAGACTGATAATTGACTCCAAGTCAAAGAAAACACAATACTCCAGATCATTCCCTCTGACTTCAGTTCTACTTCACTTTTGTTTTTTGCATGACTTTGGGGAAAAGATAACTGTTTGATTAAATATTAAAGATAATTTGTTATGATTATTTAAATATTTAACATGTGATAGTCCTCCCTTTTTTGCATTACATGCTAAATATTAAGGTAATAAATAAAATATTACCTTTAATATTTAATTACATGGTTTGTTTTGTCTAACATTATGCAAGAAACACAAGTGAACACTCCACTTCAAAATCAAATGTTAAATCCACCTTCAAACTCATGGGCTCCTTTGATGATTAGCTCTTTTGACTTAAAAGTCATAGACCATGGCATAATAATGTGAAATCATTTATCCTTTTTTTTAAAACATAGTAAAAAATACTTATCCTTCGAATTAGGGATGCAAGTAATTAAAAGCACTTTTGAAACCCTAAACATTTCATTTTTCACTTCTCCAATTTGCAAGCATGCTATTGCACTACTATGATGGGTAGGGTTCGAACTGGAGCCTGAATCTTACCATTTTTTGCCATTTCTAGGAGATTCCCATGGGGATTTAGAAAGAAAATATAGAGGTGAACTTTTTGATACAAATATGAATAATGTTTTTCCATTTTGAAAGGATTTTTTTGGCTTTTAGGCTACAACCTATCATATTTCTCTGATGTCTTTCATTTTGTTTTCTTTTGTTGGTGTTATCATCATTCTAAGGCCACCTTCGAAGCTTTTAATCCATGGGTTTTGAATGTATTTTTTGTGAGAAAATGAGGTAAGCTTTTCTCCATCGAAACTTGCATTTCCTTCTTTTTCTTCAGCGAGATATGGATTTTAAGCTTCTAGGTTTTTCCCTTTTTGTGAAATTGCTTGAGGGCTTTCTTTATCTCCTAAATCTGATTAAAGAGAGACAATATGCTCATTTTCTAATAGAAATAAAAAAGAAAGACCTCTTGATGAAAGGTTGCGGCTTATTAAGTTTTTGGGTATCTTTTAAAACTTTGCAAAAGTTTGAAACATTCTCCATTTTTGGCTTCTTTATGATTATATTAGAGGTTTTTAAAACCCCAAGTTGTGGCTTGAAACCTAAATCTTTTGGGTCTTTTTTGTTTTGAAAATGCTTGAGGGTTTGCTCCACCTTCCTATATGTGATAATAAGAGACAAATATTATTCATTTTTTTGAATGAAACAAAGAAATTTCCTCTCCATCAAAGGCCGCGGCTTTATAATCTTTCTGGGCATTTGTTTTCTCTGCTGAAATGAAGCATTTTATGCATCATATAGCTGTAATACCATGTAATAGAGCCCAAAAATGTCATAATCACCTTTGCTATGATAAGATCGTGCAAGATCATAATATGAACGATATTTCATGAAAGGATGGTCAGCTTAAACAAGAGCAATCTCAGTCAACTACTCCACAAAAAAAATTTCTGCCCAATGAAGGAAAAATGGCTTGCAAAATGATTCAATAACACTATGCAATATGTGTATAATTGAAAACCCTACACTTATTTTCCATTCCTTCATGAACACTACCTTTTCCACTAACTGTCTCAACTATTGGATCCTTCCATTCCTTTGGTCAGCAACAAGAATCAAGGAAACCCGATTCTTTCTATCATTGTATGGAGGTATGAGTTAGTTGCATGGTGGTACCTCTTATGATATATGATTAAATACATTGATATTGTTGTTCTTATGTAATCATCCATAGATATTATTCATTGTTTCACTATTTGGAAATTCACCTATGGTGCTCTTAAATCTGAGATCACATGAATGTCACTGTTTTGAAGCTTTTGTTTATTAGTGACAAAGTCATCATTTGTCTCTAGTTGGTGATATTTGCAAGCATTACTTGCTACTCTAATCGGTAATACTCTACAACTAAATTCAGTGGATTTATACTTCTAATCTTCTCCATGACCAATGGGCAGTCCTGATCAATGGGATGCTCTGTAACTATACAAGGAGGGTTAAGAGGCCCATTTTGTTTAAAAATTGGAATTTCATACCTACTAACCTCATCTTTAAAGGGTTGATCTAGAATGAAAGGATTTGTTTAAATCTCATGTTTTTGTGTTTGAGAAAACAAAAACTTCATCTACTCCCCTTTTGTAGTGGATTTATACTTCTAATCTTCATGTCTACTCTATAGCTAAATGCAGTGAATTTATATATCTAATCTTCTCCATGATCAATGGGCTATCCTAATCAATGGGCTACTCTGTAACTATACAAGGAGGGTTAAGAGGCCCATTTTTTTCAAAACATGGAATTTCATACCTACTAACCTCATCTTGAAAGGGTTGATCTAGAATGAAAGGTGTTGTTTGAATCTCATGCTTTTGTGTTTCAGTAAATAAAAACATCATCTACTCCCCTTTTGTAGCTAACTCCCTCTCGAACTTTTATTCAAACTGTATCCTTTGTGTTTTCAACTCTTGCTCATGAAGGTAGCTCTGATAATCTAACTCATGTTGTTGCAAATCAAGCTCTTGTTGCCTCCTGAACTCTTTTATCTTCTTTGTGATGTCTAACAATATGTCCTTGGTGTCATTCATGTTATTCTTCATATCATTCATGTTATTATTCATATCCCTAACCTCCAAATCTTGGAGGTGATCAAGAGAGTGTTTGAATTGATTTGACATTCAAGATGTTTATTGAGGCTGATTTTGGACATATAAATGTTGATATGAAGATTGAGCAGGGGTGGGTGGGAGGTAATCATGTTGAGCATGCTAATATACTATTGTTGCATGGTTGTTTGGGATGAAACTAGCGACATGAATAGCCTAATATGGCTGATAAGGATGTGGCTAGGCAATATTTTCATGAAACAAAGGTGGAAAGATGCTATTTTTAATGAAAAAATGACATGTTAAATCATTTGAAACTTGGAAAACTTCTTGAAATCAAAGTGAATAAGATTTATTTTGCAAAGATGAAACATACCAGCACTTTGTCTGCTTGAAACTAGTAGATTGGGCTCAAAATTTCTAGGTATAAATAGTAACCTCTGAAAGGTAAAAAGACTTGTCTATACCAAAATAGCAACTTAAAATTGAATTCTTTCTCTAAACTGAACTTCAGAGTCCCATCAAGCATGCTATTGGAACTATGAATTTCCCTCGATGATTTTGCATGTTGCTCATATTCATAAACTTCCAAATCACCTCCTTTCTTTTTCTCTCATAATTTTCCATTTTGCTCTATTGAATCCATCGGGCCCTGTATATTTCATACATCATGGTTCATCTCACTATGACATTTTCTAGGTCTCCCACCGCTTTGCTAACATTTGATGTGCAAGGTAGTCGGTGACTTCATTGTTGTCTTGGCGACCACATGTATGCATTTTCTATTGGCGTGAGGTTGTGGCCATCGGCAGGGAGTCTTAGCGAATATCGATTGTCACACCGACCGCTTGGTATATGCTACTCATCGGTGAGAGTTTTGGCTATCGGGCTGATGTCTCAGAAAACTCTCATTGTCTCCCTGATTAGTTCATATGGTGGTTCATCGGCATAGGGGGATGCTATCATTGGGAAGTCTCAGCGACTTGGTTCTGCCACGCCGACCAGAAGAGGGGGTAGATACTCATCGGTATGAGTTTGTTTTGTCAAGGCGAGGTCTCCCTGAATGTGGTTTTTCTCACCAACTATTACAACAAGGGTTGCCCTCGGCGAGAGAATTTAGTTGTCTTGGCGAGGATGAACAAAATGGAGGATGGCTCGGTGTGACCTACTGATATCGGTGTTTGCTCTTGGTGAGAATCTGGGGTCTTGCCAAATGAAATATGTGTTGGATTGGTTGGTAGGATAGTTGGGAGATCACGACAACATAGGGTTAAGTGGACAACTCTCGGTGAAATAATGTGAAGATGATATGATGTCTCCCCAACCTAAGTGAGCTACAACGATATGCACACAAGATATCAATGATTGAATTGCCTTCGGCATAACTACCAATGTGTCACGAGGACTATTCACTAATGAATAATGATTTTTGATTGTTGTGCCCGACATGTGGATTCAATTAAATAGCAGATTACGATTCCTATGGCCGACGTGATGAATTATTTGATGACCGTTGCTGGCCGACTTGATTTGGGCCCGATTTCTGCAGTGGCCAACATGAATTTGAAGCGTTTGGTTTTTCTCATGCTGGTGTATATGATACACTCCAATTGTAATCAAATTTGACATTAGATTTTTGATAAAAAGCAGTAGGTAGTCAGATGGCTACAGTAGGATAAATGTCTCTTTTCAGAGACTATGTGCATGATTTCAAATGGTGGTTTCAATGAAATTCAGTTGTGTGGCAGTTTTGTTTTGGTGTCAATTGTATGTCGAGTTTATTGAAAAGCATTGCTGAAGCTGTCTCCATGTTGATTCTTTCTAGTTGTTTAAATTGAGGTATCAAGTTTATTTTTCAATTTATCTATGCACATTTACTGCATTTGTGTGGTTAATTGATTTGGTTCTCTCAAGTAGGGATTAAATCCTTTTTGGTAATCACAATAATTAGGGAGATTCATCTGGATTATTAAAGTAGAGCTCAGTAATCATAATCTTACATTGTTCATACAAGTTATGAACAGATCATATGCCTGCAATTCAATCTTTTGCCAGAATAAGTTGCCCATTTTTGTTTCATTTGACTCTGCATACCCAACAAGGCACTGGTCTCTGCAATTTCATTATTTGAATTCATTCAATCTCTTTTATTAGTTAATTAAGCATTCTAGGATTTAGATCAGAAGGTAGTTATCGAGTTTGGTTTCATTTGTTCACTGTTATCGGCCATTGTGGACAAATTACTTCTAAGAAGATAATCATAAGTTAAGTCTACACAATTCAAAGAGGTACACCTAACTTGGTCTTGTAGCACCAGAAGAGTAGAAGGTTTAGTTGTTCCAAACCTTGTTCTGTTACCCTAAAACGTTGTGAAAGCTTGGCAACCTTTAGTGGTTCAAACCTACGTTTTTGAGAACTAACAAATTGGCAACTCCGCTGGGGAATAACTTGAGAAAATCTGGTGGCAGACAACCTTGCCTTATAGAGTCATACAAATTTCTAAATCAGGTTTTGAAATAGAGATTCATAATTGTGTAGTTTTTAGCTCCCCATCTGAGTTACACAACTAACAAATTGGCGACTCTACTGGGGAAACATATCTGAAGATTTGGTTGAAGACCATCATATAGAGTCATTGAAGAATAAATTGTAATTTGAGAAGTTTCAGAAAAGGTGATTCTGCTAGGAGAAGATCAGAAAGAATTATTTTCCTACTTTTGGAAAAGTAGGTGAAGACTCTAAAAAATTTGAAGAATGGAATGTGTGTATGGAGGGAATGAATACACAAATGTGGGAAGATATTGGGCCCCTCAAGTGCTTGATAATACAATGGGAAATTTATACAATGAAGGCAATACATATCATGTGCAACAAAAGCAAGAAAATGCTTATCCAGTCCCTCCTGGAGAAAGATTGAAAACTTGTCAAGAATGTCAGTGTGATC
>VDFB02112525.1:78707-94604 GCA_007258455.2 Sequoia sempervirens | reverse complement strand
CCCACCATGTTTTAGTTCCTTTTTGTCTGTTGGTTGTAACCATGGGATCAGGGACCTTCCCTGCTTAATTAATCAAAAAAGGGTTAGCCACCAAACTATAACTTGTCAAGCTTCTTCATCATTGAAAAAATGTTATTATAAATAATATCAATGAATTTATATTTATATTTGATGTTAATGGTTATAAAATATATTTATCTACTTTATTGATTTGTTGCATTTGAGTTGTGAGAATTTTAAGATGAAATATGCATGGAGAATCTTCTCTAATGAAAAATATTAACACATAAGCTATCCTTATGTGATGAAATTATGTTATGTCATGCTGTCTATTCCTACAAATATAAATGATTATCAAATAAAAATTTCAAGGTAAAGTATCTCTAAATATGTTAAAAAATCAAAGTTGGGTTTGGATACATTATATGTATTAATGAAAATATTTTAAATGGACCTAAAATAAATGATGTAAATTGGAGTGAAGTATACTAGATATGGAAGAGTCCAAAATCAAAAATTATTCTTGATCTTCCACATTGTTTGTTTGTTTTATCTTTAATACATCATTACTTTCTACATCTCAATTGGGCAGTAATAAGAGAAGGGTGATCCCACAATACTGGTTTACAATTTTTGGCCATACTGGACATTGAACCAGGAATTTTTTTAACAAAATCTTCACTTTCGAGAACCTATAGCTGCTAACCCATGAGGAATTTGAAGATGATGCAAAATAGTGATTTGTGAAATTTTTTCTATAGATTCTAAATATTTTTTATTTTTCTTTAAATGGGGTAGATTGCATTTGTTTTCCATCTCCTCAAAAACTAGTTTTACTTAAACACCATTTTTAAAAGAATGGTGTTCAAAACATATAAATTTTTTCTATGAGGATAAAATTATAATTTTTTTTTATATTTTTCTATTATCTAGTAGGTGCATTTAGTTTCATTATTTTTCTGAATATTTTTTTCTTAATTAAGTTTTGAAGTCAAACCAATTACAATTTAGACATAGGCAAACCGTATACAATATAAACTTTTTTATATGTATCAAAATTCAATTTTATTTTTTTCACCAGATCAAGGACATCAATACCTAGCATCAACATATTTTTTAGAATTTTCTTTTGGTAATATACTATTTTTCCACATGTGTAGAACAAAGAGCTTGATTTTCGGTGAAAAACCTACATTCACAAGAAATAAAAAATAAATATAATAATCAAATTAAATATATTTAAAATTATACTTTTTGGAAAGCTTATAATAAGGACTACATACTTTTTTAAAAATGAATTCAGGTTATCCCCCAAAAGGTAAATCAAAAGTGGTTTTTTATTAGCATTTTGATAGGTGTAAAGGACACTCTACTATAAGTATCATTTAAATCTAGCAAGGTTTTATCCAAGGGGGTTTGATCTAAGGTGGTTTGATTAAACCCTCTTCAATTGGAATCCTTTAAATTGAACATTTCAAAGATTAAATCATTATATTTTCTAAAAATATGTGATTTTAGCAAAAATCAGGATGTTCTCGAAAAAAGTGTAAATCACTATTATGGGATCACCCAGAAAACACTTCCAATATTTTGGAAAGTTATTTGTGAATTTAAATATAAGAAAATTGCATCTTGAAGGTCTATATTGCAACATTATATCTTTTTATTTATTATTGACATTTTCACACATTCCTAATAAAAAATATTTATTTTAATTTATATTGTAGATATTAATATTTTATATATTAATTTAACTATTTGCAATACTTTAATAAATATGGAAATTTATTACTTTTCTATATTTAAAATATATAATTAATGAGACTTGATATAAGTGCTTTGTGTAAATATTTCATTTAAAATTCTTCACTTTAATTGATTTTCATAAAATGAATTTGCTTATAACAATTTATATTTTTTCTTTAAATATTAATTGTAAGGTAATTAAATGACCAAACCATCATAAAAAAATTATATGTAAAACAATGTAGGTAACAATTAAATTTTAGAATTGACTAACATCTATAATCTAATTACAAATATTTTTGCATATACTCCTAAACACATGTTCATCACCTTGATCCACCTAGTTTTTGGTCCTATGTCAAAATCCATGTTCATAAACTCTATCTCAACCTCAAACTTAGCCCTACATACTAAAAAATATGCTAGTTTTAAGGATAATATCTATTTGAGATACTTTGTTCCTTGAATCCTTAAGCATATTATTCTTGAGCTACAATAGATTATGTGTACACCTTCTACCATAATTTACTAAATACAAATATTTATATTTATATTTTGTACAATTAAATATTTTAAATTACATTGATTTAATATTGTGTATGCATTTTCCTTGCATCTACCAAGTGGGTGGCTCTAGTATTGGTGGCACCGAAGGTTTGAGGTAAGTGGCATATCCTTGGCTAGCACAGAGGAGAAGGATGGCGGCAGTGGGTACTTTGTAATGCAAGGTGGTGTATGTTGAAGGTTGGAAGGGTTGGATTCATTAATGCAATGTCATGTCAAAGGATTGGGTGGAGTGTGAATGTCGAGTGGATGGGATGCATGCATTGATATGGGTTGTGGGTGTTTTATGAGAGTATCCGCAATGGGAGACTGAAATCAGTCTTCAGAGAGTGGGATGAACTTGTGCTAGGGGTGGTGAAACTACTTTTAGGAGAGAAATTTGTGTGCACAGCCAAGTGTTGGAGAAAAAATGTGAACATCGCGGTGAGGTTTCTAGTGGCATTGCTAGATTTGGAAGTGCCAAAACCCATGGTGATGCTCATGGCGAAGAAATTGCTTTGGGACAACCTGATGGAGGGAGTAATGGAAGTGGTGTTAGCTGCTAAGTTTGGGGTAGGGATCCCCAAGTTGTGCAACTTGTAGAAGGCTTTCATTCCTAGTGCGAGAGTCAAGATTTTCTCGTTTATTCTGGATTTCAAAGGAGAGGTGCTTCAATGGCACCGTCAACGAGCAATCTGTGGGCTAATTTTCTTAAAACATCATTTGTACTTGGAGTCGTCATGGGGGATGGACTAGGGTCAATTGTTCAGAGGGTGCTTCTGATTGTTGAAGGTGTCCTTTCAAAGGTGTAACTGGTGTTTCATTTCTGTATGTCTTAAATTTTGTTGCTCTATGTTTTGGGGCCTTAACGAAGTAGATGTCAAGTCAGTCTAGGTGTAGAAAGGTTTTTTGCTAGATATGGTAGATCTTTGGCTTGTAGGGTCTGTTGTGGCTATTTAGCCTTGGTAGGATGAGGGTTGGTGGAGGGGATGGTGTCTAATTTTTTTAGTGAACAGGTATTGAATGTATTATCTTTTTTTGAAGCAATCAATACAAAACATTTACATATAAATAAAAATCATTGTGTATGCATTTTATTAGATCAACCTATTATATTTAAGGTAAATGTTATTTTTCTTTACATTTTAGTGAATTTTCCCAATCCTTCACCCCCTATATTTTTATTTACATTGTGGTGCATTGGCCTAATCTTACATTCCCTTGGATTTGACCTTAGTAATATACATATACTAGTTTTAAGTAATTTCAAATATGAATATTATTATGATTTTATCATTCATTTCTACATACTAAAATAAATTATTCCCCCCATTCTTTAAACCTCCCACACTTCCCAATTCATGGCTTGTATTCTTTAAATTATATATAAAGCATGCTTAAGATGTTATTTATATAGCTTCATTATTCTTCTACATTGTATCCCATTTATATTTTTTTAGCACAAAGATACTTGTGTAATGATGGGTTGTGATGAGCAATCAATATGAAGAATTTATAAAAATTTAAAAGTGTAATTGTATGAGGGCATGCCTAGTATTATTTTGAAAACTAAGGAGGTGGGAACACTCCCCACAATTAACAACATTAACAATCTTGATAATATTAAAGGGAACTCTAAAGCAATTCTACCTAACATGCAAAATGAAAACCTGAATTTATGCAATAAAGATAAAAGTAAGGAATTGGAAGGTAATCAAAATTCTCCTAAAGAAAAATTAAATAACTTGGTGAAGATAAAGGAAACTCCCCTAAAAAATTTAACACCATTGAACCTTCTTCTTCCAATGGGGAACTAGTCAATGGGAAGCCAACTGGAGGAAAATAGACTTACAATGCACATCCCTCTTATATTCATAAGCGTAAGGGGTATTCCATTGTGCTCTAAATTCCACCATGTGCATCTATCAGGATCTAAAAATTTGTTATTGTGCACCTTGAAATGGAGGTTAGTTACTTTGTCTTTGATTAATTTACATGCCCTCCATATGCTCTTAAACACCATTGAACCTATTGGGACTATTGGGTAGTTGGTGATAAGGAGATCACTGAGTGATAACATCCTCCAAGACTTGGCCTATTTGGGGACTGCGATCTGGATATTATTCATTACCAATGCTCAGCCAAGAAATGGGCATAAGACGGGATCCATTTTTTTTAAAACATTTTTAAAGAAGTGGCTCTAAAGGATTGGGAATCTTTGAGAGAGGAATTCAACCTCCCCCACTCTAATCTAAGAACTTACTATGTTCTAAAGGATGTTTGCAAAATATCCCCTCTTACAAGCTCCAAGCCTAACTGTGATCTTCCAAATGACCTCAAAGGGGAAGATCGCACCCCCTTCTCCAAGGTCCAAACCAGGTTAATATATAAATAACTAATAAATTTTGAATAAGTAATTGATCATTTAAATAAAATTTGGAAAAGAAATATGGCTAACAAAGAGTGGGTGAAGGTTTTTAACTCTACTTGGTCTAATGTACTTGATCCTAAGAAATCTTGTCTTAGATGGTTTTTTTTTTGCAAACAGTTCCTTTTAAAATTAATCATGATGATATTAAGATTTGTAGCATTTGCAGGATCCCTAAATCTATTAAGCATATCTTCTTTGACTACTTTTATGCTAATGAAATTTGGAAATTGTTTTGTAATAATCAGTTAATTTGGAATAAAAATGGAAATGTTAGCGTAGTGATAGAAAATGTATCCCTTTAAATTTTCTCACTTGTTTGGGACCTCCTAGTTAAAATGGACTTAATTATGTCTTAATTTAGTGTTGTAAAATGTATTTATTTACACTTTCACACTTATTTAGGGATCCTTTAATTAATTGAGCTCAATTAGGCCTTAATTGGCCCTTTAATTCATTTTCCAATCCTATTTAATTACATTTTCCAAAGAGGAAACCCGCCATTCATTAATTCATTAACATAACACCTTACCTTGAGCAATGTGTGTCCTAGGTTTAGGGACCTAGGACTCATTCACCCATGGGAAAATGGGTCCTCCCTAAGACCTAGGACCTAAATTTAAATTATGTTTGTGGTGGTGTTTTAAGTTTTTCAAATCTATATTAAGATGTCAACTTGTGATATTTTAATTTCGGGAAATTAAAGATACATATCTATAAATATAAGGTTATTTCACTAATTTTCATCTAAGAAACTAAGCAATTTTATGACACTTCAAGAGAGAATTTCAATAGAAATTCAAGGAATTCAAAGGTAGATTTATCATATTTTTATTGCAATAATCAAGATCCAATATTTTTCATGTCAAAGTCTTCTTGCATCATGCACGTTGTTAGAGCTAATATGGTAATGTAGGTTTCATGATCCTATCAGCATTCAAAGCATTATTTCAAGAAAAGATTCAAATGTCGAGATCCACATCCATTGAGGCCATTTCATGCAAGTTGTAGATTTACATTCCAAATTTTATCCAAGGGTTTGTTGAGTGGTAATATTACTTTGTTCATTCTTCATTCCCTCTTTCAAGCTTTTGTTCATTTCAAGGTTTGATTACCAAAATGGGGTTTGACCAACGCAAATGCCCATTCACCAAAAACAAAACATTTTTCCCTCTTGATTTGTGATTGTAGATTAGGTGAAAGAAAGCTTGAAGATCTCTTGAAGAGAAAATTTGGGGAAAATTGGAAGATTCAGATCAGTAGAAGAGACTCCCAAATGTTGCAGAAAATCCCTAACTCTGGACCCATTTATCCCTAGGCAAATGAGCCCCAGATCAACTTCAAAAACTGACTTTTGGTGTCTGGTACATTCAAATTTTCCTTCTCTGATTTGTATTATGTTTTTTGGTTTTTTCAATATTAAGCTTATTCTTGTTGTTCCAAGTGTTAGATTGCAATTTGGTGTTGATTTACTATTTTTTAGTTTTTCTCCCCAAAGTGTTTTTTGGCAAGGACCCTTATCATAACACAAAAAGGAAATTTGTAGATTCACACTTTGAATTGATTCACCTAAGGGTTGTAAGTCATTTCATTGTGTGGATCTCATTTCCTAATGAAATAAAGTAAAATAGGTCCCTAATTGGTTCATAAATCCATTTTGGTGAACCTACCTTATTTTTCTTCATTTCATTTTGGTGAACCCGACTTTTGGCCATTGCATTTTTTTTATTTTGGAGTCCATTTTCAACCCTAGATATAGGTTTTGTATTCATTTGCATTGCATTGCATTGAATTGAATCTCATTTAGGGTTGTTTAAACTTGCATTAACTTTGCATCTCATTTAGGGTTTTAGGATTGCATTTTTGCATTCTTAAAATCTAAAAAATACAAATAAATCAGTCATTTTGCAAAGAATTTACATATCATTGCATGCTAAAAAACTAAAAACACCAAAAATACTCAAAATTACATTTCAAATTAGCTATCCAAAGTTGTCATTTATTCACATTTTGCATTTGCATTCAATCTTAATTTCACAAATTTAAAAACTGTAAACCACTATCTGAAACTAGAATCTGGAAACCACGAGAATCAACTCATAAACCTATAAAAACATTTTTCAAAACCCTGAACTAGGACCCATTCACCCAAGGGCGAATGAGTACCTGATTAAGGCTTTATCCTGAATTTATGGACATTAAAAACTCTATTTTTGTATCTTGTTTTGTTGTTTTCAATTTTTGGTTTTAGTTCGTAGAATTTTTGTTACTTGGAATTGATCATATTAAGCTTAATTGGATAAATTTATTGCAATGTTCGAATTCAAAATTGCATCTAAAAGACATTATTTTCAAGTTTTTACATAACATAATCAAAAAATTATCTTTTTTAGACTTTGAAAATTGCTTTTACATATTTACATTACACTTTACATCCTAGGATATTTGATTGCATCTTACCTATTTGCCATTTTGGGGTGTACATTGAGTTTGTGAAACTTGTATGAGCTTCACAACTTGGTGTCCTATTAGCAATACTATTGTGAGACGTAGAACTCAAGACTCATGTCATCCCACAATACACCATTTGTCATGGATCTTGGGTTTTCCAACTCTTTCACTCATAGTGTTGATACTAATCAACCCACTATGGATCATAGCTTTCATACCACATTTCCCATGACTTCCCTACCTACAACTAGTGTGAATGATGTTGAAATAATGGTTAGTAATGTCCATCCCAAAAACATAAGCAAGATAGATGAAGACTTAGAAAAATTGCAAAACTTTGTCTTTTGTTCAAACGTTGTTGGTACTATAATATTTGCTATAGATAACATAAGGAGAATGCTTAAACATGAAAATAGAATAGAGGTTATGCGAAGTATGGTTCATGTTACTGACAAACATGCTTCTACATTGACTAGGTTTGCTCAAGCTTTGGGGTATACTCAAATTCAAGGTGGAGATTCAATTCCTCCTTCCACAACCCTTGCCTCTATTCCTACATACACTAGTACTCATGTTACTACAACCATCCAACCTACTAGCAATGTTAACACTTCCTTAGGTATTTCCACTAGTAATCCCCCTAGCTTTGTGCATTCAAATCTCATATCTCCTCATTCATCCCCCCTCACAAATCTACAATTCACTTTCCCTCCACATACATACACAACACCTTATTCACCTCCATCTCACAACATCAACAATGATCCAATCCTTAACACACTTTTGCAAAATGTCACATCCCTACAACAACAAATCACCACACTAAATCAAAAAAAAAATGGCCAACCTTCACAATACATCAAAACCAATCCATTATCCTTGGAGATATTGAGAACACAAATGCCACAAGGTATAGAGGTTCCTAGGTTTGAGAAATATGGTGGGAAAGGAGATCTCGTTAATCATGTTTTCGCATACACAGCCTTATGTAGTGACTTCATTTTTTAAGATAAACTCTTGGGTAAACTCTTCCCTAGATCCTTGAAGGATATTGCTTTAGATTGGTTATGCTCTTTACTGAATAACTCAATAAATTCATTCAATGAACTTATTGATTCCTTTTACAACCACTTCAAAATTTACATGGGTCCTAAGATGACCCTAGTTGATTCCTTTAATAATGTATACATAGCCCTTTGTGATTACCAAAATGTGGTTAGTAGTCATGAAGTGAAAACTCCCTCTAACTGTCCTGCAAAATCCAAATCCACACCTCAAAGTAGCTACCAACCATTCAAGAAACAAAATAAGGGCTTTTTACAACTTAATCCCCCTCAACCAAATCAACATGTTGATTCCCAAGTGGCTGCTATAAAGATGACAAAACCATATGCCTTTTCCCAGGATAGATATAGACATTTTGCACCCTACCTAATACCCTTCATAATACAATGTCGCAACTCTTAGATAAGAATTTGATTTCACTACCTCTTGTTAGAGCTCCTGATCCTACTAGACCTTTACCTTCAAACTATAGACCAAATGCCTATTTCCATTTTCATCGACAAGTGGACATGGTATAGAACATTGCAAGCATCTTAAACATCTTATGAAAGACCTCATTGATTCTAATCATATTCTAATTGGTGGTGTTAATCATCAAGGTAACAATCAGTAGCTCCTCCTAGCCAATTCTTGCAAATCTTTACAAATCCTATGCCAAATCACAATATTTCCTTTGTCAAAGCTAGTGAAACAAAGAATGATGTGATGAATATTAACACATATAATGAAAACACAAAAGACAATGAGGAAAATCAAATGGAAAATCTTGTTGAATTTATTGAAGCTAAACCTCATAAAGGCCAAACTAAAATGCCCCTTGATATTGCTTTCTCACAAAATGGCATGATAAAAAATGCACCTGATGGTCCTCTTTACATAGCTAGAAGAATCAATGACAAGCCTACTAATGGGATATTAATTGATCCCATTTGTGTAGAGAATGTGATCACTGAAGAATTATTATTTGTGCATGAACTATACCAAGATACAGTTTATGAAAAATTGAAAGCATGGATCAAAATGCATAATGGTTTTGCTTGCCCTATGATAAGCTCGATAATCCTAAAAGTTGGACCAAAAACATTAAGTGTCTCATTCACCATCATCCCAACATCGAATCAGTTTCATGTGAAGTCAGGCTACCCATGGCTTCACTCCATGAATGTCATCCCATCGATTGTGCATAAATGTTTCAAGTTTCAAGTTGGCAATGAAATATTTACTATGCATCATAGTGGCTTTAATCCTATGTCTTCCTATGGGAACTTCTCATTGGATTTCTTTTGGCCTGAGCCAATAGAACCTATTAGACCCTATGAAGACTTGTTTTTCCAATTCTACCAAAAGCTTAAGGTAAAGCGCATAGAATAATTATCCCTTACCAATATGTGTCAACTCATGATTGAGCCTCCTATCCTTGATGAGACCATGATTGAATCAAAAGCCCTTACTAGTAACCAAGAAAAATCCATGACAAATCCTTCACCGATTTCCTATAAGAGACCACAAGATACAAAATAAATCCCAATGTGCCTCCTAAAGTCAAACAAGTTTATAAAGCTAAGGGTATGTGCAGGATCATCATGGAAAAAGCAGGCCCTTAAGTGGCAAAAAATTTAGAAAAATCAAATTTAGGCAACTTGACGTAAAAATTTGAATAAGTTATCTATATTATTTCAAAAATATGTAAGAATAGAATCTGTAGCAAATTGAATGTAGTTTCTAAACTACTAGGTTTGTTTAAAAAAAATATCTATTTGGTGAAAATTTGAAATTTCAATGCAGTGGTACTTAAATTTCAGGGAAAAAATAAGAAGTAGACCTTGTCTATCTGACCATCATAACCACAATAAAATGATAATATTTTTTTATAAGATTTTATATATAAGTAGAGGATTCATACTCCGATGTGATACATATTTTTTTATAATTTTTTCCACGTAAATAATTAATTATGAATTTTTTATTACAACTTTTAAAAAAATATAAAAACTCGTATGTCTGACCACCTTAACTTGGTCAAAACTTCATGAAATTTAATTTTTATTTTTTTAATCCTATAGTATGTGAAGCATATAATGTGACGCATGTTTTGGATTAAAAAAATGTGAAACCATTTGAAAGCTATAGATGTTTTTCAATCAGCCTATCAACTAGGACTTTAGTTGTAATTTGAATATAAAATGTATAATAATTGCTTATTAAATTCAAAGTAAAGCATAATTTATATTGGTGGAGAGCTGAGAATCTCCTTTAAAAACCCTTTTCATTTCATCAATTTTGTGTAAAAGAATAGTTATCAACCACATACCCATCATATTGCCACTTTTTAGCCCATCATGATCCTGCACATACCCCTAAAGAGAAAGTGGTTGAACAACCTCCCATGGTTTCTCCCATTCCCCCCTTAAGAGAAGAAAAGAAACCTATGGTTGATAAACCTGCTCCTACACAATCGTAACTTGAAAACTAAACAAAGAGAAACTAAAATGCTAGAGTGTAGGCATAGACATCGTGTTATTGAATGTATGTTACAAACAAATGAAACAAACAACATAGAAAATCAAAATCCAAACTTTCCTCAAGAAATGCATTATGACTCTTCACCTTCACCGCAACCTAAACAACAACAATCGTCTATGGATATTATCATTAGACCTCCCATTGTGATTAATCTAGATGATGACATTGAAATTGCTAAGATTGATGGGGAAGTGCATAAAGAGTTAAATTCATTGTTTTCCTCTTCTATGAGCTTAAATGATAAGAATCATAAAAAGAGTGTTGAACTTGGTGCTTGTCCTAGTTTGACACTTGATGTTGTCCCTTTGGCTAGTGCCTTACTAGTCTTTTTCTTTTTTTTATTTTCATGCTCTTTGTGTGATTGCATGTTTGTAATGTGATCCCTCGTACTATTTTGCTTGACATATCTTCATGTGCATTCCTCTATTTGTACCTGCATTCTTCTATATATTGTAAACCTTTTATCTTTTCACTTGTCTTGTGTTTTCCTTTTGAGGATGATGCAAGGCATCAAGACATTTAGGTCTCTTCCATGTTGACCCAAAAGCTTTTCTTTGTTTACACTCTCTATGTGGCATTCTTCTATTTCTATGAGTATTTGGCGAGTGATGATTTTTCTAAGCTCTATAATATCATTGTAGCAAAGACATACTAGCCCCAAATCAGTAGATCCTTTATGTGTTTGGGATTTTATTTTGGGGGAAAACCATTTTCATGACATAGCTTCATTTGGAAACATATGACTTGGCATAGTGCTTTCCGAATAATCTCTCATGTCTTGTTTATTGTTAGCATTTATCATTTGCTACTTTAAAGTAATTTCTCATAGCAATTTCGTGTTAGCAATTTCTTTGAAGTGGGGGAATACATTAGCATTATCACTTTTCAAGTTTTGGACATTTTTTATGTTTCATTGTGTGATCTTCTTACTTCATGTGATGTGTCCTATTCTTGGTGGTTTCATTGGGTTTGATGTCCTCCAAGAGTGTGACCTTTTTTGGCATATGACTTTCCTCTTAGTGGTGATGCTATGTCTTGCATTCCTTAAGTTGTGAATCTTTTATCCTTGAATTGTCCTCTCTTGGAGACATTAGGCACGATGTTCCCTGAGTTGAAGATCTTACTTCAAGACATAATCGAAATCCCTTTGAACATGTTTACTTGATTTTTTGTTCATAAGTGTTTAGCATAACGCAGCTTGCTAACCTTGTGAAGCTTGAACCCTTTTTATGGCCACCAAGCATAACACACTTTGCTTGCTTGTGGAGCCTTGCATTTTTTTCATAGGTGCTTAACATAATGCAACTTGTTAGGCCTTATGAAGCTCAAATTTTTTTTCTTGTTTTGTGGTCTCTTATTCAAGTTATGGAAGTATAGCTTTGGTATGGTATGGGAGCCTAATAAGATTCTCTCATTTTCCACCCTTGGGGGCTCACCTAACGGATAGCCAGAGTTCTATTAGCCAGTGTGAGCATGCATGTTGTTTGTATAATGGACAACGAGTTCTGCTTGTAAACATTTTCGAACAAACAACCAAGACGTGTTCCACATCGTGTTGGATAGTTAAGGCTTGATCTCCCCTTTTCTTTTGGAAAAACAACCGAGACAGGTTCCACGTTGTGATAAGCAATTGAGGCTTGATCCGCCCTTTTTATTCTTCTATTTCTTTAAGTCTTTGATATTATATGATTAAGTATCGTGTTATTGTTGCACACATATGTTTTGAATATCTACTTTAGTGTGAGTTTGATGCAAGCTCACCCTCTCACTAAAGTGGGGGCTAAATGTAGTGACAGAAAAATTTATCCCTTTCCATTTTCTTCCTTGTTTGGGCCCTCCTAGTTAAAATGGACTTAATTATGCCTTAAATTAGTGTTGTAAAACGTATTTATTTATAGTTTCACACTTATTTAGGGATCATTTAATTAATTGAGCTTAATTAGGCCTTAATTAGCCCTTTAATTCATTTTCCAAGCCTATTTAATTACATTTTCTGAAGAAGAAACCATACATTCATTAATTCCTTAACATAACACTTTATCTTGAGTAATGTGTGTCCTAGGTTTAGGGACCTAGGACCCATTCACGAATGGGTCCTCCCTAAAACCTAAGACCTAAATTTAAATTATGTTTTTGGTGGTATTTTAATATTTTCAAATCTATATTCAGATGTTGGCTAAAGATATTTGAATTTTGGGAAATCAAGGATACATACTATAAATATAAGGTTATTTCACTAAGTTTCATCTAAGCAACTAAGGAATTTTATGAGACTTCAAGAGAGCATTTCAAGATCAATTCAAGGCATTCAAAGGAAAATTTAATAGAGTTTTATTGTAGCAATCAAGATCCAATTGTCATGTCAAAGTCTTCTTGCATTATGCATGTTAGAGCTAATATGGTGATTTAGGTTTCATGATCTTATCAAGCATTCAAAACACTATTTCAAGCAAAGATTCAAGTGTTAAGATCCACATCTATTGAGGCCATTTCATGCAAGTTGCAGATTTACATTCCAAGGTTTATCCAAGGGTTTGTTGAGTGGTAACATTACTTTGTTCATTCTTCATTCCCTCTTTCATGCTTTTATTCATTTCAAAGTTTGATTACCAAAATGCCCAGGTTTGACCAAGGCAAACCCCCATTCACCAAAAACAAAACATTTTTTCTTTTTGATTTGTGATTGCAAATTTAGGTGGAAGAAAGCTTAAGATCTCTTGAAGAGAAAATTTGGAGAAGTTGACAAAGTTGAAAAATTGTCATAAAAGTTGTCATCTCACGAAAACTCATTTACATAAATTATTTATGGCTTTCCAAACCCGAAACCTAGGTGAATTGGAAGATTCAAATCTATAGTAGAGGCTCCTGAAGGTTGCAAAAAATCACTAACTCAGAACCCATTCACCTCTGGGTGAATGAGTCTCAGATCAACGTCAAAATTTGACTTTTGGTGACTGGTACATTCAGATCTTCCCTTCTCTAATCTACATTTTGTTTTTTGGTTTTGTCAGTATTGAGCTTTATTTTGTTGTTCCAAGTGTTAGATTGCAATTTGGTGTTGATTTACTATTTTTAGTTTTTCTCCCCAAAGTGTTGTTTGACTGGGATCCCCATCCTAACATAAAAAGGAAATCTATAGATTCACACCTTGACTTGATTCACCTAAAGGTTGTAAGTCATTTCATTGTGTGGATCTCATTTCCTAATGAAATAAAGAAAAATAGGTCCCTAATTGGTTCATCAATCCATTTTGGTGAACCTACCCCTATTTTTCCTTGTTTCAATTAGTTGGAAAGAGATTTTAATCAATAATGATAAGAAATTGGAAAAAGAATGTGTTGTTTTGGAATTGCTTAGCTAATGAAAATTGGTGGCACATATGGAAGGAAAGAAATGAGGATAAATTCAATGGGCATTGGAGGTCACATACTAAGTCTTCCAAAAGACTCACTATGTGTAATATTTCTATGCAAGTTATTGCAATGATGGAGATCTCCGAGGGAAAATTCCTGAGGCTGTTGAGTGATGGAGTTGTGTTTATCAATCAAAGTGAGATAAAATATGGGCATTCATGGTAGCATAACCAATCCAATAATTCCAATTTCATGAAGGCACTTGAAGCCTTCCAAAAGGAATTCAATGAACAAGTTGAAAAGAAAAAGGCTCCCCAAAAGAATAAAGGTCCTAGGTTGCATACAAATGAAAACCAAGAAATAGAGGAAGTCATGTCTAATGAAGAACAAATTGTTGTAGAAACACTTGCAATTTGTAGAAACACTTGCCGATTAGAAAGAGTTGGAATCATGTAGTGAAAGCAAGACTTTTTAGACATTGCCACCTTTTTGTATGGTGTTGCATTGTAAATCTGTAGAAGCAATACACAACATTATATATAACAATATGGATAGCTAGTAAAATAAATACCATCTTCAATATACATTGTGGACATATATAGCATACTCGGCAGTTGCAATAGTTAAATCTATATGTAATATTTTGTATATAGTCAGATCTATAAAGCTACAGGTTATGTTGTAGTATGAACACAAGGTGCATATGTACATGATGATGTATTTTTGAGCTTTTACGATTATTAATAATAATAAAAAGTGTAATTGTGTGAATAGTAGATCCATGCAATTTCCCATTTAATTTTATGTGCATTTTGAGGAAATGTATGGATACACCTATATAATGATAAATAGTGTATTATTAAGTGAATTTGTAAAAATTATCTTGATATGGTGTTGATGAATGAATTTTAGTCCTCATTTTTCTCTAAAATTTTAGTAAATGCTTTTAGATGAAAGGTGTTTCATTCTAATTTTCTTGATGAAAATTTCCTACTATTAAATGGAATCTCTTTTGAGAAACTTGGTTATGTATTTGAGTTTGGTAGATTGAATAATTAGTTTAGATGCATGACCAATTATTTATGTGTCACTAGTTTTTAGTATACAACATCTAGTAGAGGTTGAATATTATATAGCTTAGTTCACTTACCTTCAACTCATCCTTGTTTACCATGGAATTTAAGGTATGACTTGGGGCATGCTAGAAAGAGATTATTGCTTGATTGTATTCTTGGAGATTATAATCTTTTACATACTCAATATATGTTATGTACAAGCTACAAGTTAATTATGAATTTTATATATAATATTTATTTACTTTCATTTTATACTATAGCATTCTACATTGTGGGTGTAGGGATGTTCTTATGGTTACATATACACAAAATATTTAGGATTTTATATATAGTATTTATTTACTTTCATTTTATACTATAGCATTCTACATTGTGGGTGTAGGGATATTCTTATGGTTACATATATACAAAATATTTAGATTTTATATATAATATTTATTTACTTTCATTTTATACTATAGCATTCTACATTGTGGGTGTAGGGATGTTCTTATGGTTACATATACACAAAATATTTAGGATTTAGAAACCTTAAATGTTAGTATGGTTTCGGATATTTCATACATATGATTCTTAAAACTGTGCAAAGAGTACGTAAAATATATAAAATTAAAACAAAAATATGAGCTAAATCCCGTACAAAAATGACTAAAAATATGAGTGCTATACATGAGGTTTCAAATTTTTACCTTTGTAATTTATATTAATAATT
>VDFB02112525.1:37149-73690 GCA_007258455.2 Sequoia sempervirens | reverse complement strand
CAAGGGCTTGCACCTCATATTTCTCTGTCTCAGAGAAATATACATTACAACAAATCTTCATAATGATGTGACTCCCTCTAAAGCTCCAAGTAACCTCCTGACCTCCTCGTCCAAGGTTGCCTGCAATGCTTGCCTTAGAGAAATGGTTTCCAATGCTCACTTCCGGCACTACTGACTTGTGAGAGTTCAGGACTGTCCTTCTCAACCTCATCCCAGATCACCCTATTCTGAATAGGTTTGCGAAGCTTGTAATTCTGTTCTCAACAGCTGAAGAAGTCTTCCAAGGACTTTTAGCACCTGGCCTTGCAACTTAGCTGACACCTTCACTTCTTCTCAGTGAGTCACAGAACTCCCTCTTGATCCCTGCCTCAACACAGAGGTACAAAAATCCTCTAGACGTGAACTCTCCTCATTCAGAACCTCAATCCTCTTCCTGGACATGATCTCAACTCGTGTCTTGAATTCTCCGAATTTAACTCCCTCTAAATGTCATTTCCTCCCCTCGTAGTAGCTGATTGCAATGACAATCTGTATAGGTTCTCCGTTGTTTACTGTCTTCATCTTTCTCAATCTTCTTGTTGATGCAAACTCTCCATCCAAGGCTGACCCAACCTTGTGCCCTCGAGAGATGTCTCCAGTGAAGTTATGTGCCACCAACTCAGTCTCATGGCTGCAAGCTAAGTCTTCTTGTTTGTTCATTTCTCCAACCAGCATGACTTCCTCACCGGATGCCTCAAGCTCTTCCTCCCTTTGAATTCTTTATGCAATCTCTCTCCATCCTGCATTTTAGAGAGATTAATAATAGTTCATAGAATCAAACTACCTTGAAGAGAAATATACAAACCAATGCTAGAAGCATACATGATTCACTATTCCCATTGTTGTTTGCATGAATTTAACTACATGATTATTTAAATCCATGATCATTATTCAAAGGTACAAACATAAAATACTTATCTCTTTAATAGCACTCTTCAGATCTATTTCAAGTGTTTCCAATTTGTCTTGTGCATCCATGTAGTTAAGTTGCAAGACTTCAATAGCTTTCCAGTGAATCCTCCATCTTCACCCTCAATTTAGATACCTTCTTTGCATTATCCTCCGCCTTATCACGAAAAAAAGCAATTAAATCTTCGAGCTCAACACCTCTTTGCCTAGAGTGGCAACAAACTTGTCTCCAATGATGATTTTGTCTTCTCCTATATGCAGCGCCACTTGTATGCAAGTTACCACGTCTATCCTTGACTCCAATCGCTGATATTCTAGGCTCAAATCAATCAACATAAATCCACGATTTCTCCTCAACGGCCAGCACTCCCTAAGACAATTTTCCACAATTTTATCTTGCATGAATAACCGCCAACGAAGACTCCAAGTTGTTGAATGAATGTGCTGTGAATGAAGAGCTACGATTTTTTTTAATAACTTTCTATCCTCAAATCGATGAATGCAAACTGTGCAAAGGCTGTGACTTCAACACCAAAATGCCACGATTTCTCAAGCAATAATATTCTCCAATAATCGAACTGATTTGTTATTGATTCCAATTAGTAATAAATCGATTCCTTGTGATGCCAAGATGACTGGAATAATCTTCAACTTCCCTCATTTCTTTCAGAAGACTGTCTTGCTTAGACAAATCTGATCGGATTTCTTGAGCCCGCTAATGTTAGTTTTAGGATCAAAAATGTAAGCAAGCAGAAATACAACACACAGATCAATGAACACAGCAATTTACCCTGGGAAAACCCTCCTACCCGAGGGAGAAAAACCTCTTATATATCAGATGAAAAGGTGCAGAAGACTGCATACAAAATCAGGCCCTACACAAGGCCGAGTCTAATACAATGAAAGGAGACACTTCTCCTTGAAGAGAAACACAAAAGATGATCTTCTTAAATGAAATCTGCTGCTTGAAAGTTTGACCTGTTGCTGATGGAAAATGCGAACTGCTGCTGAAGATATTCGAATTGAAGTGAATTGATTGATGCATGAATGAGAGGACTCCATCCTCTTTATATACCAAACCAAGCAACCTCCTTTCTGGGTCGGCTTTTAGAAAGAATATAAATATTATTTAAAACATGAAGGCCAACCTGCCTTGAACAAGAATATATAAAGGAGAAAATATCTCCCGCCGCTAGAACACTAACACAGAATACAAACATCAATTTTTTGCAAACTTTACGGATTGGGGATTTCGTTCATTTGCTTCTTGTAATATTATTTGGGCTTCCTGTAATATTGTTTGTGATCAAGCAAATGGTTCTCTATACGATTATACTTTAACTTTGATAGTAAGGATACAAATATATATGGATTTCTCAATTTTTGATGCAAAGAAAGAGACTAGTCTTGTTGGCCTCAAAAATCAAGGAGCAAGATGTTATTTGAATTTGTTGCTTCAAATGTTGTATCACATTCCATATTTTAGAAGGGTAACTGTACTTCAGAAACTGAAAATCTGATGCATAGCATGTGATCCAACAATAGCTCAGTTAACATGATATGATTACTTAACTTGAAATGTCCGCAGGCAGTGTATCACATGCCAATGTAAAATATTTTATCTTCAAGCAGAATTCCTCACTTTGCAGCGCCTGTTTTATAACATGCAGAGTAGCAATGATAGTGTAACTGTGTATCGACAACAGAACTTACAGGATCATTTGGATGGAGTATATTTGACATATACCAGCAGCATGATGTGCAACAGTTCTAAAAAATATTGTGTAATAATATAGAAGAGAGAATGAAGGTACGTTACCTAGTTGTAATTTTATCCCTTTCATAAAATGCTGGATGGGTGTTGTAATGTGTTCAGTGGCACAGTTAAACCATTTCCCTTGATTTGCAGTGAACTGTAGTTGAAGGAACTAATAAAAAATTATTTGAAGGACACCCAAGGAATTACATAGAGTGCATTGGTATGGATTATAAATCTACTAACCAAGAGCCATTTTGTGGTAAGGGTTTCCATTTGCTTTTTATATTTGCATTTCTGTTTCTCCTTTCTGTTCTTACCATGGTTACAAAATGGAAAAGAAGAGCTTTTTATTTTGTTTTCACTGCTAGTGGAATAGAATGGACACTTTTTTGGTGTCGCCTTACAGTTAATGTAAGCAGTGAAATCATCCTAATTAAGTCAAACAAAATTAAACATAATAAATATAGGACATGTCTCCATAAAATAAAATGTGGTAATTAAGTTTGTTTTTGTTTTTAACCTTGTGCCTGAAAGGAGTTGGAAAAATCTTGCAGCTCTGAGATCTTTTATTTTCCCTTTGAGATTTCACCATGTTCAAACTTTTCTTTGATTTGCAAGTTTTTCAAAACCTGCCAGAAATTGCAAGGAGGTTTTTACAAAGGGGAAATTAGGGAGGCTGACTAGAGGGAGGGGAACGGGTTCGGCAACAAATGGGTCTGTTGGGTCAGGATGCTTCCAAATGATTGATCAAGTGACAGTTAAAATACTGAAACAAAAGATTTTCATAATCTAACATATACTTGCCAAGTCTAGACAATAGAATATGAGTGGCAAGGACCAGTTTAGATGTGTCCATAAGAACACACAAGTGGGCATAGGCATGGAAAGTCTTTGTTTTGAATTTTTTTAATATGAAAGGTGGTCCCTAAGTTGTTTCCAATGGCTTTGAGTGAATTAAATGACCAATAAATGGGAAAATGGGAGAGAGACCACGTACCTGAAATCTGGATTTGCACTCGATATGTACTTGATGTTTTGTCAATATGATGGTCCCACTTTCGAAGGAAGATCTCTCCATCAAAATACCATGAATCTGAGAGCAGTACCACATCTTTGTTCAATTCAAATTTGTCAGAAATCATAAGGAAGTGTTATGATATGTCTGATTTAGTTTTGTCTTTTGCGAGCAAGATGGAGTTATCCGACCGACACCTTGCAGTGAAGTTGCGCCCATCCAACCCACACATTTGGCTTATGTCTGACTTTCCCTACAATGATTAGCACACTTCTCCTAGTATTCCAATATTAAAATTAGCTTTATCAATGGTTGTGATTACTTTGTAAACAGTCAAATCCTAAAGCTCAAAATTCAATATGCATAAGTGATCTTGCATATCTAGATGCAATAAGAAGTTTTGCATAGAAGTTTTGTTAGGAGGATCATTATCCGAACCGGATGTTTTCCAAGTGGCTAAAGTGCAATTTCCTTTGTCTAATCCACAAATGTGTGGTTGACTTAGTCATACCCACAAAGGTGAAGTAGCAATCCCACTTTTGTGAGGATTTTTGCCTCAACTGAACCAGATGTAAAAGTAAAGGTGAAGTTGCACTTGCACCCAAAAGTCCAGCTAGAGTGCAATTGAACTCAAAATGCACACTATGACGAGGAAATCGACTCTAATTGGAACGACTAACTTTGTGCCACATGCTCATCCTATTCAAAAGTTTAACACCCATGTGAGAAAATAAGAGTAAATTTGCGAGGAATCTCATGTGAAATGAACACAAATATTCTAATTTGCAAGTATTTTTGCCCCTAGTAAATTGGACATGATCAAAGAGTGAAGTTGTGTTGTGATTTACTGCAAATTTCCATATGAAGTTAGACCTTTCGCTATAGCAGAGATTTTCAACCTATCTGCACTTCGCGAAGAAGTTGATGCCATCCGACCCGCAAAAGTGCACTTGACCTCATCTAGCCCAACTAATGATCCTTGCAAGGATTTGTAGTTCATCTAAACCTCTAGCCTTTTTGTGGATATTTCTCTCCTAATTGCACCAATTTTAATCCTAACTTATCAAAAACATGGAGAGTTCCACCTTGTGGGAAAATTGACCCTAAGAGGACCTAGCAAAGATTTCTCTCCCATTTGAACCAAATCAAATGTCCACTAGTTGGACACAAAAGGCCTGCTAATGTGCAATTGGACTGAAAAGGTCTGCTATTGTGGGTGTTAAATTTTGAACCAAAAATGAGAGCAAACAGAAAAATTCAAAACATGAACAAATACACAGTATTTATCCTAGGAAAACCCTCCAAATTGAGGGAGAAAAACCCAGCCACAAAAGTATCTCTTGTATATTAGAATGAAACAGCAGCAATCAGCTTACAACATGACCCATTGAATAATAGCACCTCTCTTAGATGCGTACATACAGAAACCGCTGATTTCTCCTAGATATCAATCTGCACTTTAAAGGATAATAACCTGCTGTGAATAATCTGCAGTAAGTAAAATCAATCTTCTACTTGAAGAAATGACTTGTTTTATAAACAAAATAAGTCACCAAACAAGTCAACACTTCAACCTAAATATAGGCAGATAACAGTTACACATACAGCCACAAGAAGACGCACAGGGTAGCATTTCATTTTCTTATTTAAGGAGTTACGAATGCAGTTCATGAGTCTATTTAAGGAATACAAACAGAGATTCTCATACATGTCAGTATGCAGATTCTCCTGCGTGTCAGTTACACCTTGCATGTAGACTATCTTGAATGAGACAAATTATGAGGTCGGCCAACTGACATAGCAGATTATTTGAGGAAGATTCTTCTGACACAAGAAGATACCTCCTGCTGCTACCAAAATATTAACACTCCCTCTTAGCTAGGGAGGTATCTTTTCAGATATCCATGTCATGAAAGCATATGTACACAAGTGTCCATCATGGAATCACTCAATGTGATGTTGTCATCTCATCATGACATCCACCATGGCTACTCCAAGAGAATGGAACAAGGGCTTTCACCTCAAATTTCTCTCGCAGAGAAAAAATGCACTAACAAGGGCTTACACCTCAAATTTCTCTCGCAGAGAAAGATGCACTAACAAGGGCTTACACCTCAAATCTCTCTCACAGAGAGAAATGCATTAACAAGAGCTTGCACCTCAAATCTCTCTCACAGAGAGAAATGCATTAACAAGGGCTTGCACCTCAAATTCCTCCGTCTCAGAGGAAAATGCATTAACACAGATCTTCATGATGATGTGACTCCCTCTGAAGCTTCAAGTACTAGCATCAACCTTCTGACCTCCTCGTCCAAGGTCGCTTCTGATGAATTGTCAGACTCCCTCTAAATGTAAATTCCTCCTCTTCGAAGAAACTGATCTCAAAGACAACCTAAATAGGTTCCTCCTCTTCGAGAGATGTCTTCAGCCACCAACTCAATCCCATGGCCGCAAGCTATGACTCCATGCTTGATCATTTCTCCAGTCGGCATGACTTCCTCACAGGATGCCTCAAGCTCTTCCTCTCTAAGCAATCTCTCATTACTCTCTTGCTCCTCGATCCGTCCTGGAAGCATTTTAGAGAGAGATTACTAATAGTTTAAACTATCCTGAAGAAATACCAATGCTAGAATCATTGAATAACTACATAAAAAAATTCATGAAAGGTACAAGCATAAAAAATACTTATCTCTTTATGTTGGTACACCAATGAGCTAGACTTGTAGCTGTGTCTCATCTTCGCCACCTTCACTCAATCTCGCCCTCATGGAAAGTGGGAATATGAAATGACCGTTTATCAAAGATTGAAGACTCCATTTAAATCTTGAGATCACATTATGAATCAACGCACCCATACTCATGCGATGAAAGAGTTTAAGTAATTAAAAGAGTAAAAAATATCATCACGACTTCCTTCCATAAACGTGGCCTTTCGCTTCCCAAGCTTGTAAACAAAGATTGCAGCTCCAAGAAACTCCTTATACACAGCACACTTAATCAGAGTTCTGAATAAATTTTAGACTTCTACAGAAAAAGATACAGCAGCCAATTAATGCTAGCCTTCAAGAGGCACTCCTCGAGACTTCTTCAGAAAAGACATACACCCATGAATTCCAAAGGGCTTCACACATGGTGGATGGCAACAAAATAGATTATATATAACACCCTTGTTAGCTCAGAGAATTTTTGCACATCCAGAACTCAAAACAAGCAATAGACTAGTATCTAGAAAGTCACAGCTTCACATCAAGTGAAACTAGCCCAGAAGTTACTCACACTTTCATACTACCCATGCCTAAAGAGGTGTCAATAAATATATAACATTCTCATATTAGTTTTAACAAAACATGACTCCCACACATCAAGACCCCTTTGAACAGCAACAGGACATTCACCCGCACTGCAGAAGATAAGTCAACACAAAATAGCTCAATCACTTTCTTTCCATGGCACTTGCACACACAGACTCAACAGCTTTTCCCATGCCTTCTAATCATGTCTAAGATTTACAAACTCAAAAAAGCCTTCAAAACTCCACTATGCCACAAGAGACTGTGTTCCTGTTAGACCAAATCTGATCGGATCTTTTCATAAACCTGCTTTGATACCATGTTAAATTTTGAACCGAAAATGAGAGCAAACAGAAAAATTCAAAACATGAACAAATACACACATTATTTATCCTGGGAAAACCCTCCAACTTGAGGGAGAAAAACCCAGCCACAAAAGTATCTCTTGTATATTAGAATGAAACAGCAGCAATCAGCTTACAACATGACCTACTGAATAATAGCACCTCTCTTAGATGCGTACATACAGAAAACCTCTGATTTCTCCTAGATATCAATCTGCACTTTAAAGGATAATAACCTGCTGTGAATAATCTGCAATAAGTAAAATCAATCTTCTGCTTGAAGAAATGACTTGTTTTATAGACAAAATAAGTCGACACTTCAACCTAAATATAGGCAGATAACAGTTACACATGCAGCCACAAGAAGACGCACAAGGTGGCATTTCATTTTCTTATTTAAGGAGGAGTTACGAATGCAGTTCATGAGTCTATTTAAGGAATACAAATAGAGATTCTCATGCATGTCAGTATGCAGATTCTCCTGCATGTCAGTTACACCTTGCATGTAGACTATCTTGAATGAGACAAATTATGAGGTTGGCCAGCTGACATAGCAGATTATTTGAGGAAGATTCTTCTGACACAAGAAGATACCTCCTGCTGCTACCAAAACATTAACAGTGGGAAAACCATCCTAACTAAAATAGACAATGAGAGCATGCCATGTATACATCCTATTTCAAATTTTAACACATATCAACATAAAGGAAAACACATAACTTTAGTGAGAATTTTCATGCTTTTGCGGATATTTTCACATGTTTCTATAAATAACTCTCAATTTCAATTAAGCTTTCCTTTGTAGTGATATATAAAATTACCAATAAATGGGAGGGAGACCACATACATGAAATCTAGATGGTCCCATTTATGAAGGAAGATCTCTCCATCAAAATACAATGAATTTGAGAGTAGTACCACATCCTTATTAGATTCAAATTTGTCAAGAACCATAAGGAAGTGTTTTGGTTTTGTCTTTTCCAGGCAAGATGAAGTTATCCAACCCACACCTTGCGATGAAGTTGCATCCATCTAACCTACACATTTGGCTTATGTCTAGCTTGCCCCACAAGATTAGCACACTTCTCCTAGTATTCCAATATCAAAATTCTTTTTATCAATGGTCGTGGTTACTTAGTAAACAGCCAAACCCCAAAGCTCAAAATTCAATATTCATAAGTGATCTCGCATATCTAGATCCAATAAGAAGTTTTGCATGGAAGTTCTGTTAGGAGGATCCTTATCCCAACCAGATGTTTTCCAAGTGGCTAAAGTGCAATTGCCTTTGTCCAATCTGTGAATTTGTAGTTGACTTAGTTGTACCCGCAAAGGTGAAGTAGCACTCATCTAGCCCACAATTGCCACTTCAAGGCTAAAATCCCATTTTTACAAGGATTTTTTGCCTCAACTAAACCAGATGTAAAAGTAAAGGTGAAGTTGCACTATCACCCAAAATTCCCACTAGAGCACAGTTGGACTCAAAATGCCCACTATGACAAGGAAATCTACTACTCTAACTGGAACGACCAATGACTTTGTGCTACGTGCTCATCCTATTCAAAAGTTTAACACCCACATGAGAAAATATGAGTATGTTTATGAGGAATCTCATGTTAAGTGAACCCAAATATTCTAATTTGCAGGTATGTTTTCCCCCAATGAAGTGGCCATGATCAAAGTGTGAAGTTGCATTGCGACTTACGACAAAGTTTGAACTGGATATGAAGTTTGACCTTTTATTATAGGCGAGGTTTTCAACCTATTTGCACTTCATGGGGAAGTTGACGCCACCCAACCCACAAAAGTGCACTTGACCCTATTTGGCTCAGCTAATGATCCCTGCGATGATTTGTAGTTCATTTGAACCTCTAGTTTTCTTGCGGAGATTTCTCCCCTAATTGCAACAATTTTAATCCTAACTTCTCGATGACATGAAGAGTTCCACCCTACGAGAAAATTGACCCTAAGTGGACCTAGCGGAGATTTCTCTTCCATTTGAACCAAACTGAATGTCCATTAGCAATTGGACGCAAAAGACCAGCTACTGTGCAATTGGACTGAAAAGGTTTACTATTGCGAGAAAATCCATCCTAATTGGAACAGACGATAAGAGCATGCTACATATACATCCTATTTCAAATTTTAACGCATTACTTTTGTGAGAATTTCCATTCTTAGGTACAATAGACAATGCTGAAATTGAAGGCAATGAGGCAACTTAATTGGCCTATTATGGATATCTAACTGCTACTAGCTATAATGGATGACAGTTCTTTTCTTTGATCAACAGATCGATTTATAAGACTAATGCATTGAACTCATCAAAAATTGAATTAATATATAGTGCATTTGTTGTAAGTTGTAACAATGACTTCCTTGCTTAGTGTTACCTAAGTAGAGAAAGTTCACATCTAACCTTTGATGATGGTTTTTCTCCACACAGTCACTTGATGGAGCTTGAACTTAAGTTTTCCTTTAGTGAGCACGAGTAATTTTGAAATTAAATGGAACAGAGCAACCTAATAGACCTATTAGGCTGTTATGAATACCTGACTTTTTCTAGCTATAATGGAGAAAATTTCTTTTGTCTAGTTAGTACATTGCTTTGTAAGGTTTGCCTCATTTCTTTATCAATTAATTCAACTAATAGATACTATCTTTGTTGTACTTTGTTCAACCAAAACATCCATTGCACTATGACACCTGAAATTAGATGGATGTTTATCTTAGTTGAGTAAAAATATCCAGATCTTCCTTTCCTTGCTTCCATACAAGGAGAATTGGAATAATGCAAAGTGCAACCTATTGTTTCCTTCATCACATAATCAGATATAGGTCCAAAGATTCAATGACTACTAAGAAAAGAGAATTCTATGATCTTGATCTTATCAAATGCAAGAATTGGGATTTTTCCTAGTTTATTTGTTTCAACTTCAAGATATATGGCCACTCTCACCATGGCACTAAATTTTTGAAATAAAGATTTTCTTAGACAAGTATCCTCGTATTGAAATTAATGTCGACCCTATTAGACTGCTCTAAACAAATATACTACTTTAATGATGAAATTGAGGTTTTCACAATCCATGAGTTAGAGTACTACCATTAAGCTTCTGTCAAAACCATGTATATATGATTTTTCATCAATGTTTCAAATCTAAGTTACCGGTTCACCCAGTCTGAAGCCAAGGTTCGGTTCGGTCCGGTTCAAATTCGCCAAACAGGTTCAGTTCAATGCCAAAACGCCTTTGGTTCAGATTTCTGATTGTGGGTCCAGCCAAGGTTCGAAATCTAACTGTGGATCCAATCAGGGCCCGTTTTTTCGAATCCGGTTCAAACCCAGGTAGAATTTATGCCCAGCCGGACTTTTTCAACTTGTTTTTGCAATTTTTATCTAATTTTTTGACATTTAAAGACTATTTTATTCCCTCTAACCCTAAAATTTGCCTCTAACACATGAAATAGGTAAAAAGATACTCATTTACCAATTTGTGAATGAAAAACAAGGTTTTTTGCCTCCATTGCTGAACTTTCTCTCTTGCTTGCACAAGCTTGAATAGACTTGAAGGTTGATTGTAGATTGTTCGAAGTTTGGTTGTTTTGCTATTCCTAAGCACTTGCAAGTGCCCGTTTGTTGCCAAGAAGATCGTAGAGCAAGATTTCTTCAAAAGAGGTAGGTGTTTTGAAGTTTTTATTAAAAAAAATTACTTTTTTTTTTTTTAACAAATTAACTCTTTTGTTTTGTTTTATAGTTTTTGTTTTGTTTTCATTCCTCTAAATGTCCATAACACATATTCAATTTTTTCATTTTTTTAAAATTAATTAAGTCTTCTAGTTTCAATGAATCAATACCAAAATTTCAATATGTTGTGCCTTAGGTATTCCGTATTACAATGGCAACCGGTACCTCCTTAGGCTCAACACAATCTCATTTCAAAACAAACCCAAACTCTCCCCTTTGGAAATATGTAGAAATGGTTCGGCAACTTCCTAGCAATGGAGGATATATTTGGATTTGCAGTCAATGCCATGTTCAATATTCAAGCTCATACAGTCGAGTGAAAGGGCACTTGTGCAGGATCCCTAAAATAGGCATCAAAAATTGTCTAGGTGAAAACAACGAAGGCATTTCAGAAGATGTAGTGTTGGGATATATATTGCTAAGAAAGAAAAAGCAGACCAAAAAGCAAGCAATATTAAAGCAAATCATCCTTTGAAGAAAGGATCTCGATTGATGAAGCCCCCTACACCGCCTTCTTGTTTTCCACCTATAGACAGCCATCCATTTATGTCCATCCCTCAAGAGCAAAGCGTGCCCTTTTCAAATAAAAGATCTAAGGGACCGTTGGAAGCTTCATTTCAGAATAAGGCAAGAGAGATTGCTAATCAAGACATAGCAAGATGTGTCTATGCCAATGGATTGGCATTCAACGCTGTTCGTTCACCATATTAGCAAAAAATGGTGAAATCTATTAATGAGGCTCCAAAGGGAATTCAATGCTATTAGTTCACCATATTGGCAAAAAATGGTGAAATCTATTAATGAGGCTCCAAAGGGGTATAAGGGCCCAGGTTTTGAGGTGGTGTGTTGCACCTTATTGGATAAAGAGGTGAAACATGTAGCAGACTCTTTGAAGCCCATAAGGGATTCATGGATTGAAATAGGGGTAACCATCATTTCTGATGGATGGAAAGATGCAAAAAATTGCCCATTGATCAATGTTATTGCCATGTGCCGTAAAGGGGCAATGTTTTTAAGAGCAGTGGATTGTGAAGGACAAGTGAAGGATGGTCCATTTATTGCTAACATCCTTTGTCAAGCTATTGAAGAAGTGGACCATCAAAATGTTGTGCAAGTTGTAACCGACAATGCAAAAAATTGTAGGGCTGCTGGGATATTGATTGAGGAGAAGTATTCACACATTTTTTGGACACCTTGTGCTATCCACTCCCTTAATCTAATGCTACAAAAAATTGGAACCAAGATTGAGTGGATCAAACAGGTGTATGCTAAGGCCGAAGACATCCAAATGTTTGTCACAAACCACCACATGACACAAGACATCTTTAGACAATTCTCAAAATTGGAGTTGTTGAAGGTAAGTTAATTCTCAATATTTTTAATTTTCTTTTAATGTTAAATTTTGATTTTGTAAATTTAAATTATATTTTTATTTTTATTTTGATTTTGAAATAGGTTGCTAAGACCCGTTTTGCCTCCAACATAATTGTGTTGAGATGACTTATTAAGGTTCGTGAGGCACTCTGTAATATTGTCATCTGCCCCAATTGGTTTGTATGGAGGCAATCTAGCACTGAAAGGGAAAATAGGGTTAAGCAAAGGATCCTAGATGATGGTTGGTGGGATCGTGTTGAGTATCTCGTCAGTTTCACTGAGCCCATACTGAGCATGATCCATTACACTGACATGGATAGACCTTGTTTGGGCGAAGTTTATGATGGTATTGACTCAATGATTGAGAAGATGAAAACCATCATCAATGCAAAAGAGGAAGATCCTGAAGAAAAGTTCTTCAAAGAGCTACATGAAATCATTGTAGATAGATGGAACAAAATGACCACTCTGTTGCATCTCCTCGCTTTTGCATTGAGTCCCAAATATTATAGTATTGAGATACTTTTTGCTTCATCAAGAGTTGCTCCATATAGAGATGGTGAAGTGGCTCAAGGGTACAAGGCAGCACTTCATAGACTCTTTACTGATCGTGACCAACGTGATCGAGTGAGGGCTGAGTTCATGAGTTTTGCATGCTCCAATGGTGTTGGTCTTGATGCTCTTCGAGACAAGTTCAGGGTGGATGCTCATAGTTGGTGGTACTTCCATGGCCAAGAATACATGTACCTACAACCTCTTGCAATAAAAATTTTATCCCAAGTAAGTTTTATAGTCAAACTCTTTTATCTTTTAAAATTTTAAATTTAAGTTTTATATTTTGTAATTTTAAATTTTAATTTTAATTTATATTTTGTTTAGTTAAATTTTGTAACTCTTAACTATTTAAATTTTTAATTTGGTCTTTTAATAGGTTGCTAGTTCATCTTCTTCTGAGAGGAATTGGAGCACATACTCCTTCATCCACTCAATAAAGTGCAATAGGCTACATTCAAAAAAGGCAGAGGACTTGGTGTATGTGCATTCAAACTTTCGCCTCCTTACACACAAGCAAAGTTCCTACAAAGAAGGAGACACAAGGAGGTGGGATATTGAGCCAAAGCAGCTTGACTTGGATGCTTCCACAAGTCACTTAGTTGCACTTGATATTGATGATGACTGTGAGCTTGAAGCAGCTACTGAGCGTGAGAGAGGTAGTGTCAGTGCTAGTGGGAGTGCTTGTGCGAGTGCCATTGATGTTGTTTGTGGTTCTACACGAAATGTAGCATCTCATGATGCTGATGATGTTTTTTTTTTATGACCCATATGATTCAGATTGATCAATGATCAATAACGGCTGATTGTAAATACTTGACATTTTTATGTTTGAACTTTAATTTATAATTTTATATCATGACATTCAAGTATCACTAATATTTTAATATTTGACTATGAAAGTGGTGGTGTATTTTTGCTATGTTATTTGACTATTAATATGGTGGTGTATTCTGAACTTAATTACTGCCACTAATATGTATATATTTCTGATTTTTATATGTTTTTGTATTACCAAACCCAAAACGAACCCAACCCCAAAAAATATTTTTCCCAAACCGGCGAACCGGATTCTCAAACCCGAACCGGTAACTTAGTTTCAGATTATGCTTGATGATTCATTAGCAGGATGAAGAGAGAATATATACTCAGGGTGTTTTTTGAAATGTTGATGAAAAATCACATATACACAGTTTTTTCCACAACCTTAATACACAAACAACTTTAATTTTGATAGGGATACAGCTGTAGTATTTACTTTACGAATTTATTGCAAGACAAGTCTGCAATCACCATCTAATTAAGAATGAGAAAGAAAGAGTAGACAGGATCACGTGTTGCCATTGGTTCCTATAGTAGCCTCAAGCACCTTGTTTAAATGTTACGCATGAGCAAGATGCAACCAAATTACTTCTCTAATCAATATCATCCATAAATTCACATAAACTGAAATACTCTCTCTCAAGCAAATAGTTGTAGAGAGTAGTAGAAAACAGAATCCTCCCCACAGGTGATCTTTCCCACCACTTGTTACTTCTTATGAATAGTTTTGAACCCAGTAGTGGCTTCACTCATATTCTTTATTAGATGAGATATGAAGGAAGTCAGTCATATGCATAGCCTATCTTGTGTTGACAAAGTGGAGCATCTACATCCCACCATATTTCTCTCCAGTATTTTGAAGGGCCTGGTGGATTAATCTTATGCAAAACAGCATCAGTCATTGGCTCTTGAATCTCTATATAAGTATGTAGATCTGAAATAGTTAGCTTATAACTTTTATGTAATCCTTCTTTGGGAAGCCAGCTTTTGGGAAACCTTGAAAAAAGGTTTTTGAAAGTTCTAATATCTTCACAAAAATATTCAAGCCTTTTATCCATGACACTTATAGCAAAGGCACGCCAAGATGGTTAAATATAGGAGACCACTGCAAAGAATAGCTATTGAAGGAGAGACCTATTCGAAGTTAACCTATGCTGATTTCAAGTGACATAATTCTTTTGCCAATCTTTCTATGCACTTTTGATATTGCAACGAAAATTCCTTTTTGTGTGATTTAGTATTAGACATTATCAACTTTGTATGAGAATGAATTGAAAATCAATGGTCTAAAGTACTATATATGCTATTGCGCACGTTATAATTTCTTTGCATGCTAATATGGCTTATGTATTGGTAAGCAATAATTGATTACATATAGATTGATTAGTCATTAGTCTTCAGGAGAGATCCTTTATTTGATATGCTCCCCTTTGAATTTTGAGTGGTCTTCTAGACACCCCTGAATCTTTTTCCTGGGTTTTCCCATATCAAAAATTTTGGGGCAACATAACTTCTAATTCTGAACCTCACAAATCTTGTTTTGTTAAGAAATGTAGAACTCACAAATCTGCAAAAGACTTGTTAATCATTTCTTATTTATAAAATCATATCTCTTATATTACTTCACAAATTACAAGAGAGTTACATAGATTCATAGCAATGAGATATCTCTAGCAACAATACCAAGCTCTGTTTTTGTGCCTGAAAGAAAAGAATCAACAAAATTTCTATGAAGTACATCCAGTCTAGATTTATCATGTTCAACTTAATATGTGCCAGGTATCAAAATCCCTAACTGCAATGCTAAAAAAAATTAATTACTAGACCTGTAAGACATATCAAAGGGGTGCTAATTACTAGACATGCTCTATTTTTTAGTTCTAAATTTATATCAATGTTTAAAATAGAGATGCTGAAAACTTCTGACATCTGAAGCATTAGTTGCCACAATCAGAATGAAAATCTTTTATAAACCTTTTAGAATGACACTATTCAAAATGTTTGGCCAAATGTATTGAGTACAGAACAGGAGAATCCCTGTTTAAATCACACCAATACCCAGAGAATGCTCTAAGCAGGGTAAACTCTAAAACTACTGTTTGGCTAGCGAGTTATGGTTCATAGCATCATATTAATAAACCACAATTGTTTGAATAAATTGGATTACAAGTAACCATTAATCGGGAGGTTTCAACTGGTATGCCTCTATTCTGAATAATCTGAATAATTGGTTTTGGTCTGAAAAGTTCATTCGTGATGTTTAATAACTAAGAAAAATCATTCCATGTAGTCAATCTTTATCACAACATCTGATTAGACTAACCAAAAAAATTCATGATGGCTTGGAGAGCAACAGTAAGTATCTAGGTACTAAACCACCTGCACGGTCTTTCTTCTACTGTTAGATTTACAAGGAAATTTCTGCACAATGTTTGGATTATGGAAGTTAAGATTTTTTTTTTTTTGATATGTAAGAGGATTTGTACTAAAACTTTCCAAAAAGATACCAACATCTGCAATGCAGGTGGCAAAACGCACAGACCTTCTGCCAGTGAAACCTACCAAAATCAAGCCTTCCCTTCCTTACAAAGTGCTATACTGGCCATACCGACTGCCAAGAACAAACCTACTAACCAGAGCCAAGGCAGTATTATCTATAACCTTTGGAAATTTCAGACATACTATAACCGACAACTACCAACCAACACATACCCTATTTTCTGAACCACACAACACAAAGCATAAACCAAAAACATACCCAGACATTTTAGGAAGACCCTGCAACGCCAAGGAAGCCATTAGCCAAAGCAAAGGATTTGAAGTTTGAAACCCATTTCTACCCAAAAGACACTTGCAACTAGAACACCCTCTGTAGATAATCAGCACCAACCGCAGCATTTTGTCTGTGCTCCACCAGGGCCATGCCCTTCAAATCCAAGATAAAAGGGTAGTACTTCACTACCTCCCCGGGCACATAAAATTGAGCCATGTCTTATGGCCATGGCACCCCCGTGCCAGAGATGGCGATGAGGAGAACCTCCTCCAGTCCGACCAGATAATCCACCGAGAAGAGCCGCTTTAACAGTGCCGCCGCATCCTTCTTTGCCATGCAAATATCAAGCAAGACCGCCAGGAAACGAGATGTAATTGTTGTGTCAACCCAGAAGGACTCACCATTCTTCAGAAAACCTTTCCCCAAAACCATTTTGACAACGGCTAAGATGAGGGGGACGTGTTTTTTGAGCAGACCCTTGAGGCGATGATCCGTGATAAACCCACGAAATGCCATTTGACGCACCGAGCTATCCAGGTGAATTGGTGTATCGGCTCCTATGGTCGTCAATGTCTCAGAGGACATACGCACCACGAACTTTGAGTACTCCTCCATACTGTTTTGCAAACCCAGAACTCACCGACACACTTGATTGACCAAGCTCCAAAGAAATTTGTGAGAACCCAACCATCAAGAATGCATATTAAGCTTGCCAAGTGCCACAGCCAATATTTGTGCTAATTACTCTGCCTGAATGTCCTGCATGATGCCAGCCCAGAAATGATGTCGAGTACCCAAATCACTTATTGTAATCACCACGCATTAACCCAAAGCGTGAGTGAAATGACATTTCCGGTTACCAAAGTGTGTGTTTTGTATATTGCTTGACTTCCTAATTATGTCAACAAGATATCTCTGAGCAATGATGCAGCCAGCAGATCCACATGCCCGCCCGACTGTCCAAGCCCAAGACGCCGTGATGTGGCTTGCCACCTGTGTCGCCCGGTCATTCCTATCACCTCTTGATCATGGGTAATCGCATTTGATTACCGGCTCTCCACAACTCCAAATGTGGAGAGCCAGCCGCCTTACCACCCACAGATTATGGAAGTTAAGATTACTGTGATAAAATTTGCAGATTTATTGAACAGCATTATGTCAAAGTATCAGAAGACAAGACAGATTTCTATCTCTACCCAATTTAGGATGCAGTCTCACCATGCATCACCATCATCTCATGGAGGAGAAGCAGCTTCAGGATCCCTGAGGTTGGCTCACAAAGCTGTATAGTCCATGCATTGTTTTAGTAATGTGTTTTCTCTTGAATATCTTAGTGTTGTGAGTGCTTTCATGATAGATCTTACAACTTGCTTACTTTGGAGGACTGATCAGCTTGACCCTCCTTAGGAGAAAATAATATTTTATAAACTGTAAGCTGCAGTAAGATATGCAAATACCCATGACTCGTTAGATAGGAATCATGCTCTGTTTGCATTGCACTTAGCATAACTTCCCCTTTTCGTGTGGATGTTGTAAGTGGGGCCAAAGAAACCAGAGACGGCTTGATGTTAAGGTTTTAAGTATTTGTTTTACTTCTCAATAAAATTAAATTAAAGAAAGAGCAGAGAGAAACTGGTTTTAGGGTCATTGGAAAATTTTGGGGTTTATTATAAATAATTTGCATTGAATGCACTAGAAAAATTGGACAAATTCAAAAAAAAGAAAACAATTATTTAAAATTTTGGAAGGTTTTTGGCCCATGTGAAAATTGTAGGTATCCCTTCTTTCAACATTTGGTAGGACAAGCTTTGCAGAGCTAACTCTATTAAACTTTCACAATTAGCTAGACTTATCGATGTCCTCATAGATTTAAATCATTCATGACGTTTTATGATTTTTTTTCATTTCCCAAGATGGCAAATATGATTTCACTGGGTTTTTACTAGAGCGGTTTTGTGATAATTTTTCCTTATAAAGCATGCACATATGATTTTGCTGCTGGGCTTTTACTATTGGCAGATTTGGTTTATGAATTGCTGCTGGGCTTTTACTATTGGCAGATTTGGTTTATGAAGGGATTTTTCTGAAAACTTTGTATGTAAAAGTTACCCATATAATTTTACCATCTTTGATTCCTGAAACCTGATTTTGAACCAATATACACAATATTTGGGATGACTCTGATGGCAGTCTTACTGATAATTCCAGCTACTAATCAAGCATTGTTTGAAAATAGAAACAAGAAAGAAACTATGTTAATGTCCAAGACTCCAAAGTGACCAAACTAGGTCGATGGAACTTGGATATATTACTGGAGATGATAGCAAGAGGGAGCCAACTTTTGAGAAGCTACACTAAAAGATAACTAAAAGCAAAACAAAAGTTGATAGCCGAAAGGCGTTTTGATGATCAAAACAAAGAGGTCAACCTAGATTGGGTAAAGTGTAAACCCACTGAAATATTTCAAGAAGCCCATAGAATCCTCATAACACTCTTATGAGAGCATAGCCATTGATCATGAATCACTCTTCTTGAATTGGTTTTATTTTCTTGTGAGAGAGGAACAAATTACACAGAAGGCTAACACATACATCAATCTTCTGTCATTATTGTTCATAAAATGAAATGTAACTAGATATAATCTCTAGCATTTAGGATTTTATGATATCTGAAGCATTCAAACTAAACAATAAAGGCTTAATTATTGGGCTTGTATCAAGTACCTTCCAATATTATCAGCCTGATGACAGCCAAAACCACTGGTGCCTTAGTTGAGTCTTCGATTTGGAAAAGGCACCTACACTGCTATTGATGGTTGTCTCGGTTTTAGAAGCACTCCTTCCTTTCCAAACAGGATTTGGTCTGCTACTTTAAAATCTGATGAGAAGTTGCAATAGAGCAAATGCCTGAATCAAACGGATCGTGCAGAAATACTACATGCCCTTTCATCCACACATTAGAATCATCTTTTGGCAAAGTTCTAGGGCATCAACCAGCACACAGATAGAAGTTGTTACAGTCATAGTCGAATAGTAAGTTTGGAAGCCCTTCTCCCTGTATAATAAAAGAGACAGCAATAAACACAAAAAAATTGCTATATTGCACTGCAGGTTGACAAGAATCAACAAACAAATACTATATTATGCATATAACAAGCCAATTTAATTGTTTCCAAGTAGAATGTTCTTGTACCTACGTTTTTTAATTCCCACCTTTTTTATACTGCCAATGACTTCTGTCATTAAATGCCTCAAATGTCCAGTGTCATCTGTCCATATATTGCTTGTCTACATCTCGTTTGCATGTAAGCAATACTGTTCGTAAATTTGTCAACACACTAAAAACCCTAAATCACACAGCTACACTTCAGAAGAGGACAGCAAAAGAAAATGACAGAAACCACACATCTTAGATCTAGGTCGATGGTTAGCTGTTGCCTGTTCGGTGCATCGGCTCCATGCATAGAATGTCTGTTCACATCTCAGCTGCATGTAGAGACTGCCATTATGTCAATTTGTAAATAGACTTGAAACTCTAATCACCCAACTGTCCAGACCACTGATTACTTGCACTTGTATCCTGCAAATGTGACAGGCAACATGTCACTAGAAATACTTTGTTCAGTCACCTGGCTCTAACAAAAACCTAAATTGTGGAGCTTCTCTCATCTTGAAAGCTGTGTGCGGACCTGAAAGCCAATCCAAATCTAACAAAATGAAATTTACTTTAAATAATTAAAATTTTAGCAAATTGTACATAATATATATCCCAAATGAGATTTATACAAGGAATTTTCAAAATTTAATTGGCTGAAACACAAAACTTTACTCGCTTGTTAAACTCGAACCAGAACTAATAATTTTAGCAAGTTGTATACTAGCACTTGCACCAGAAGGAGGTGCAAGGATCGCGCCGATAGAAAAATATTTTTGAATTAATATGTTAAAAAATACAATTTGATTTGTGCATAAAAAAAATATATATATTTTCCATTTTCTGACTTTCAATCACATTATAATTTCTCTTCAACCCTTTGGTTAAGAACTTCAAGAATTTAAAGTTATGAATTCCATTATATGGAAGACAGCTATCATCTTACTTTATTTTCTACTAGAATAAAAAAGGTGTAGTTAGCTTGCTATTGTATTTGATTTTGTTATATAGTCAAATTTGTTCTAAATTGAACGAACCCCAATTCCTTTTGAGAGATGATTATCACAATTCACTGAAGTTTGGATTAAATTTCTAGAACTTTGACATTCTACTAATAATGTACTATTCAAACATTTTCAAAACATAAGAAACAATGAATATCTTAGAAATTAAAAATGGGAAAAATAACAAAGATAAACTTGAAAATACTTTCTATACCATGATCTGCAGTAAATGAAGTGAATAAAAGCCTCATTAAGAACACCATGCTGCAATCATTGCATTCCATGCAACCCCATCTAGACGATGCATTTTGTCAAACAACTCCTGTGCTTTCTCCATGCTACCATATTTCACATACATGTCTATCAGCATAGTCACGACATCATCTGACAAAAGATGGCTGTCAATCACATTATGATGGATATCCATACCCAATTTTAAAGCTCCCATTTTGGTACAAGCTGGGAGAACACTAACAAAGACTGACGAGTTTAGCTTTATACCTATCAATTGTACACAACCCCATTTTGTGGACATCCCACAATCATAGTATTCCATGATAACAATTTGATGAGGAATTTGGTCAAACAGTTCCTCTACCTTTGTATGTTTCCACATTTTACAAGTACAAAATACACTTAAAATAACAAAATATAGAATAATCATATTTGAATTTACGAATAAACTTTTAACAAATAGAGAGTTTTTAAATATTGGTTGTCAATTCAAGTTTATTTTCAAGCACGGGGTGAAGAATATTTCAATTGCCTGGAAGTTGTTTTTTCCTGGTTGAGACAACTTTCTAGAGAGCCATGCCTTCATTTAACAGATAACAAAATTATTTTAGAATGAAATAAAACACAAAAAAAATGATAACAACTACTAACGGATTACGAAAAATAAAACTCATTGAGACCATGGCAAGTGACTTACCTCAAGATTCTTCACAAATTGTGTCATGCTTTCAACAATCCGATGAGAAAAATGGGTAGACTTTGCAGGAAAAAGTTTATGAAACCCTACCACAGCAGAGTTGTTTAAAATGAGACTAACCAAAACAAATCTCTCTAAAGCTGTTGCTTCAATATATTCACAGTAAACACAAAGTGGATTTGAAAATATCGTGGTTCTAGGGCCAGACAATACAACAAGGATTGAGTTCATAGGTTACAAGGTAGGGACAAATAAAGCGGGGTATTAGACCGACTAAAATTTGTTCTCACACATGCCTCAAGGATATCAGATCTGATTCAAAGATTTGATTCAATTTGACGGTAATTGAAAATCAATAGTTTAACAGTAACCCACTAATTGTAAATCAGAAGTTTAACAGCAACCCACTGATTCAATCTGATGGCAATTGAAAATCAATGTTTAAGAGCAACTTCAAATAATATGTAACCTATAGACTAATAAACATTTCCAATCAATTATTGTATAACATAAAATTTAATTTAATCAAAGAATAACATAATTTCAAGTAACAGCCATGTGATCGCTTTCTGTGTTGTGTGGTTATTCTTTTCAATAATGACAATCGCTTTCTATGTTGTGTGGTTTTTCTTTTCAATAATGATGGTCGCTTTTGTGTTACAAGGGTTTTCTTTTCATAACAAGTCATTGGGTTGGCTTGCACTAATCTAGAAGATTCAACCTGTCCACCTTGTCTGAAACAGAATACTAACTTAACAAGTCACCATTTGCCGGATTCAAAGGCTCTTCAAGCTTGTAGGGCAATTTTATTTGGAAGATGTTTGGTGCTTATATATTACTTCAAAATTTCCATAAAATCTACATTATTAGCTTCTGCCGTAGTAGAGCATGGAACTATAGTTTTCAGCGTCGATTAATTTTTTCCCCAGCCAATCAGAAATGTTAGAATTTCAATCATCAAATTCAGTTTCAATGAATGCAATATTATAATAATCGAAACTGATCGATTTGTACTGAAAATAGGAAAAAAAGACTTCTTTCATGGATTGTTTGTTATTAGTCATAATATTTTGTAGTGTTATGGGCGCCATCACTTGTATCGAAATAGTAGGTACTCAAGTTGTGGCAGACAAATAACACATGAGCATACAAGTGGATATCGGAGGGTTTTAGCAGGTTACGTGTTGCTTCCCCACCGCCCTGCCAAATGCTGTTGCTTCTATAATGCACCTGGACAACGAGATGCCCTTATATTTTTGGAGATTTTGTTTAAATTTCTCTACAGCTACTCATAGTCTTATAAGGGAGTAAGGGTTTAGTTATAGTCAAAAGGAGTAAAATTGCAGTTACCTGGCCAGACATTTTTTTTTTTATGAGAATGGCTCCAGATTTGTGCATATATTGGCTTGTTAAATGCCCAATCTTGACAATGATGATGATGTTTTAGATTGCAAGGAGAGGAGGCGGCTTATAAAACAAGAAGAAGAACACAAGTATGAATTTGCAGAACCTGTAGCTTCTGTACATGCCCTAAAATGTTGACAGTGCTCTTAGATTTGAATGAAAGGGGATAATATCGTCGGATTATTTTATACGCACAACGCCCAAACTCACATCCACAACCATTGAGTCCAGTTCTGGCTCTATGCCTAGAAAATCATCTCCACATAGCAATTGAACCAATATACCGAGCTTTTAGAAACAAGAGGAAATAAAAAACTGACATAACAAATTTTCTATCTTTTATGGTGTGAGGCATTCTGACAAACTATCCATGTGCCTTCTCTGCACCTCCACAGTTTGCATACATTTTTACCAGGGCAGTCTCAACTATAACATCCGACAACAACCCCCCTTCCTTTACCCTTTGATAGATGTCCATACCCTGTTCCAAAGCACAGCCAGGCATAATGCTGGCAAAAGTTGTGGAACTTTGCTTTGCACCTGCCAATTGTATTTGCTAGAACATGTGCGAAGCATTCTAAAAAGTCTATTTTGTGCATATGCTACAATCATGGCATTCCAGGAGACCGCATATCCTTGAGCCATTCTGTCAAACAGTTCATTCCCGTGTCTATGCTTCCACATTTTGCATGCATGTCTATCAAAGCATTCGAACTATGGTATCTGAAAAGAATCTTCTTTTCATTATGCTCCGATAAATGTCCATAGCCCCTTCCAAAGGACCCGTTTTAGCATAGGCAGAAAAGGATGTTGGCAAAGGCTATGGATTTGGCTTTACACCTGCAAGTTGCATAGTTCACTTGCCTTGTCTACACTTCTTGCATACATGTCCAGAAGAGAAGTAACAACTGTAACTCTTGACAACAATCCCCCTTCCTTTATCGTATAGATGTCCAGCTTTGCATAGGCTGGATGCTGGCAAAATAGTTGAATTTGGCTTTACACAATTCAACACCAATGGTACTCCAGGACCATAAACACTCGGTTCCTTAATAGAATCCCATAGATCATCAAGAGTATAATATTCTGCTCCACAATTTAGCCATCCTTTCATACACGTCTGTAAAACCAAAGAACATACCTTGATCGGGTTACAACAAACAAGTTCAAAGAGGCGAGGAAAAAAGCATTCAACATTATTTATCTTAATAGGAAAAGGGAAAAAACACAAACGAATCACTGAAAAGATTTGAAGCAACGGTTATTGCAATTTTTACATTCAGTAGCATCAAAGCTGATGAGAAAAAATGGATAGAGCTTGCAAGAAAAATATAAGCAAAAATTTCTGTGAAATGAAACGAACCAAAGCCAAGCTCCCTACATCTGCTGATTCAATTTATTTATAACAAAGGTAAGGTAGATGTTAAAATATTGGATTTTGGATTTGTGAGCTGGACACAATTTTTTTTTAGATTTGGTCGCATACAAAATCCGATTTGATTCAGAGATCGGATGTGATTTGAAAGCACTTATTACAAAGATATTTTACAGACAATTGTCAGCTGAAAAAATCAAACTGAAAACAACCAAATACTTTGCATTTTGCGGCAACTCAATAGTTGTATGACGGATGAGACTAATATACGGTTGAAACGTCGCACATAATATAGCCTATCGGCTAGATAATATATATCCCGAATGAAATTTATACAAAAAAATTCTCAAAATTTGACTGCCTGAAACAAAAAAAACTTTAATCACTTATTAAATTCGCACCCCTATAGTTCCACGGCAGAAACTAATAATAACCATTCTATTACACTTATCACATGTTTTCCCTCACTCTCTCAATTTTCTAAGAACTGATAAAGATTGAGCTTCGGTTCGAATGACTCCATCTTCCATACTAAGTAGTTTTTGCAGGGAGGAAGGCATTGCCAAAACCCTTCCCTTAAATTATATGCAAACACCTTTGCACTTTCATCTCTTTCATCTCTGAATGTACTGCGGAAGCACAGGTAATCTCCCACACAAACACACTTCCAAAACCACCAATCTACATCAAGATATTCAGGTAGAGACTGCAGAGGAATTCTTGCAAACTCTTTACACTTCCAAAGCAACTTATCTTCCTCATCCTGAAACAACTCCCAGATAACAATACCCTCCCGCAACCTATGTGGGTTAAGAGGTGGAAACCTGAGTACAGTCTGTGGATCCGTCCCGCGAAACGCCGCCATGTTCAGAGCGGATGGCTCAATTTCGTCAAACGGCGGAAGTTTGAGTTCAGTGAATAGGTGAACTCCGCGACGCGCAGCAATGCTGAGTTGAGAGTATGGGGTATATTGGACGTTCACCTGCTGTGAGAGGTCCTTAAAGGTCCCCGCCACTAGAACGGACGAACCATGTGCAACCATATATTGAAGAACTGCATTTCTATCTTTAACAAGTTGGGGGGGTAATGGAGCTACTGTAACAGGGTTAATGAAACCATCTTGGATATTGTAACCCACGATGGTCCTAGTTCCCCTCCAGAAAAGAACGCCATTGCACTCCACCATCTCATCAGCAAATATATTGGAGCTGGTTTCCTCTGCAAACTGAAACTTAATCCTCCATGAATCTTGAAAATAGTGGTAGATTTGGAAGGAAAAAATTTCAGAATTCTCGCACACTACCAAATAGGGCTCTCTGTTCCCTACCTGTACAATATAGATATATTTGTTATACACATCTGTTTCTATCTCTGCATAGGATCTCATAAGGGGATTGCAAACGCATAATCGTCGAGTGCGGGTTTCTCGAAAGAGCAGTAACCCATGCGCTGCACTTATAAGTATCTGCTATTGTCTTCCACAAGACTTGGGAGAAAAGAGAGAAAGATGGTCCTCCATTTTTGGGTGGAAAAGCAGTAGGCCATACAGTGCAAATTTCTATCCTTTTCTACACCACAGATAAGAAACCATGGATTTTGGGTGGGCAATGAAGACAGAAAGCTGCGCGAGTTAAAAATAGAATTCCATTCCTTACAGACTATGCGAGAGCTGGAGATTAATTGAATTGAAAGCTTTGCAAATATCAATTCGATCATAGCACGAGGCAGCTTAGATATACCACGCTGCTCTCCGTCTCCAAGGACCACTGCAATCAATTCTCTCTCGATTTCTTTCGATTCTCGCTCCATTTCTTTGAGCTCCCAAGCTTCCCAAATGATGGCTTGTATTCTTCGAACCCTAGATTAGGAATATCTTTATTTCATTCCTGGGGTACATCCTCCCTCCATTTTTTACGCATTTGACATAAAGTACTTCGCTTAATCACAGCTTCGTTCAGAGGTCGTGCATTGAGATAAGAGCACTCGACTGGAGAAAATATAAAATTAAAATAATAATAATAAATAAGATGTTAGTATAAGTATCTTAAATGTATCACAGGAGAACTATTAGTTCAACGTTTCTGGATTAAATGTTTATTTTGCTTATATATATATATGTTTAATATGTATATGTTCAATATATTTATATATCCATTATTCATATGTAATATGTATATATGTGTTTATTATGTTTAATATGTATATGTCAATATATTTATATATATTCATATATAATATCTATATATATGTGTATATTTTGTATATGTTGCATATGTTTAATATGTATATGATATATCTATAAGTATAATATATTCATATATATAATATGTATATATATTTGTTTAATTTGTATATGTTTGGGTATATTCATAAGTATTTCTATTGGTATATGTATAATATGTATTTGTTTGTGTTCTGGTATGCATACCTATACCTATTTTTGTATTTGTTTATGTTTTGTATATGTTTAATATGTTATGTTTATGTCTGTGTATATATATATGTGTGTGTGTGTTTATGTTTATGTTTCTGTATATGCATATGTACTTGCATTTATTTGTATGTGTTTAATATGTATTTGTTTATGTTTATGTGCATTATGTTTATGTGTATATGTTTTATATGACTAATTCTGATTAAAAAAATAGATGCCTCAAGAAGGATATCTCTAGGCGTTTTTATTGTAGAATCCTAATTGTAACTTTAATCCTTACTCTAATTAAACCCTAAGCATACCTAACCTTGACCCTATTCTTGAACCCTAATTGAATCCTAACCATAACACTCAACACTAATGCTAATCTAAACATTAAGTTTTATTGTAGAACCATAATTGTATCTTTAATCCTAATTGTAAACCTTACCCTAATTTAAAACTCTAACCATGATGCTAACCCTAGAAACCTTAATTGAACCCTATTTAAAACCTAACCCTGACTCTAATTTAATCCTTACCCTAATCCTAATTGTAATTGAGCCCTAATTCTAACTCTAACCCCAAGCTTTATATTATAGAACCATAACCCTAATGGTAACCTTAACCCCAAGCTTTATATTATATTATTAGACATAGAATTAGGATTACGATTGCAATTAGGATTATAGGTAGAATTAGGATTAGGGTTGGTGTTAGTTTTAGTAATAGAGTTAGGTTAGGGTTAGACATAATTAGATAGGGTTAGGGTTATTGCTTGGGTTAGACATAGTTAGATAGGGTTAGGGTTAGCTTGATAGGGTGAAGATTACAATTAGGATTATAGATAAAATTAGGATTTAGATAAGATTACAATTAGAGATAAAATTAGGATTAGAGTTACGGTTATAGATAAAATTAGGATTTGGATTGGGGTTATCATTATAGTTAGGGTTAGGGTTAGATATAGGGTGAACATTAGGGTTAGAGATAAAATCAAGATTATGGCTAGACATAGAATTAGGGTTATAGATAAAATTAGGATTTGGATTGGGGTAATCATTAAAGTTAGGGTTAGGGTTAGATATAGGGTGAACATTAGGGTTAGAGATAGAATCAAGATTATGGTTAGAGATAGAACTATGATTAGAGTTGGGGTTAGTGTTAGGATTATGGTTAGGGTTAGGTTTAGGGTTCTATGATAAAGCTTGGGATTAGTGTAAGGGTTCAATTGGGGTAAGGATAAGTATTAGGGTTAGGATTAGAGTTTTGTTAGGGTTCATATTAGTGTTAGCTTTATAAATAAGGAAATGTTTGTGGTTAGATATAGAATTAGAGTTAGATTTAGGGTTAATTATGGTTACAATTTAATTAGCATGAAGATTGGATTAGGGTTATGGTTATGGTTTGTGTTGTACCTGATAAAGGTTAAGGTTTGGGTTGGGGATGGAATTATCATCCAACTCTTTTCAGCCCAATTAAATTCAATAAGATCTCATCATTGTTTGTATAATTTTTTAACCAATAAAATCATCTTTGAGAATAAAAACCTATCCCCAAAGGAAAATAGGATGTTCAACAAAGATTTGGTTCCATAAATTACATTTTGAGTCATAAATCTCAACAAGACTTCGATTATTTGTGTGCTAGTAGTATTGTCTAAGCAACATTATATGTTGATTAATGGAAGAGATAAAAGTTGTTGCTATGAAATCTGCACCTAAAGTAGTTATGATTTTGGAAGGACAAGGAACTTTTTTCCAAGTTGCAATACTTGCATTAGATTTATTATATATATAGAAATTGGAAGGACTGTCTCTTACCCATTTGGAGTAGCAGTAGATATTGTTGGAAACCACCTCTATGCATTTACAATAGTTTGGAAATTTTATCGTGTTACACCCTATCTCTTAGTTACCAAGTTACTTTTACCTTCATGACTGAAAATGATGATAAATGTAAATTGTGACTTTAATATGTTCAATAGGTGAATGAAATGCCTAGATATGCATTAAGATGTTATTGTTTTTTAAGGTATGATTATGTTTTGAATATACTAAGGGAAAATGTGATGAATGAATATACATTGCAAGATGATTACTTTAATGCTTTGATGATGCAAATGAGTTTTAAGTGAATGGCTAACTACCTTCGTGATGCACTAAGTTGGATGCAAGAAATGAATTGAGCCTCCGAAAGAGAGGGGGAGTATCACTCAGGAGAAGAAATTGGTTTGTTAACCCTAATATGCCTATTTGAGCTATCACACACTCACATCCTAGTTTGGTTAAGTCAAGTCAAGTTCGTTTAGGGATTGACCAGTATGTAAACCTTCAATCATTGTTTAGAGATGATTTGAAATAGATTTTGGTTTTGGTCTTTGATTTCTTGATTGTTTCTTAGGTTGTTTTATGCAATTAAATCTATGTATTGAGTTTGATTTTTCCTTCGTATATATGTGTGTGTGTGTGACTATTATTATTAAATAATAAATAATGTTATATTTATATATATTAATATATATATGCATGTATTTGATAATACATACATACATACATATATATTAATATATGTAATACATTTGAACTATTTATGTTTTCGATTGGTAAATAATGGTATAATAAACGTGTATATATATTAATATATATATAATATAACAATGGAAGTTATATTATATACATATTAATAAGGTATATATATATATATATATATATGTATGTATTGATCAATATATATATATATATATGTAAAGTATTATGGATGTTTTAAATATAACTTGGGATGCATATATAATGTGAACCATATTACAAGCATGGCTTATATTGAAGCCAACAAAAAGATAGCAAAGAGAAGCATGTATAATGTGTTGTGTATATAGCATAATGTGCAAAGGAGCAATAATACCATTTTGTTAAGTGAATAGCATAAAGCACTATGGGTATAAAATAATGTGTAGGAAATGGAATACTTGTAAAGGTTGATTCCATGAGCCATATGTTACTGTAAGACTTGTATTAAAATCTACGATAGAACAAGTATATGATGCATTTATGTGAGGAGGTAAAACTCAAAACACAGAGTTTATTGAATGCAAAGTGAAGTGCATATATGAGAAGAGTCAAAGCCAATGAAACAACAATTATATGTTGTGCATAATGCACTTAAGAGAGAGTATAAGGTAGTGCTTAAGCTAGCACATGAGAGGGACACTAATGCATAGTGCATATTATATAAGTAGTGATTAGTTTACAAAATGAATAATATTCATTTAAATTGGTGAAGTGCTTCAAACCTATGTTGAAAGTGAGCAAAGAATTTATATTAATGTTGTTGACTTTGTCAAAACCTGCGTATAGAATAAGGTGCATAATAGGAATGAGTGGTGCCATATTTTGAAGAGTTTGAAACTAAAAGAAGTCTATTTGTTGTGTCATAATCCAACACACAGTCTTTTGGGAAGCATGAGACTTAGTCTTAACCATGAGCTAGCTGAGGTAGTCAACTTATATTGCAATAAGGAAACCTGTAGGTTGCATTTTTGAGTTTAAATCATTGCTTTCACCAAGAAAAGAGTGACTCATCTATAACAAAGAAGTATTATATATGTGTTTGCAATCTAGTGTTTTAAACAACCACCTCTCACTTCTTGAGCCTAGTCTATGCATTTGGAATAAGAAGGTGGTGGGTTTAGTAGCTTAGTTGTAGTATTAAGATGCTCATATTTTTATATAAATAGGAGCATTCTCTCTACCTTTGGTTACACTTTTCCATTCTGATTTCTTCATTCATTGTTCTATTGTAGTTTTTTATGCAAGTGTATTTTTGAGAGCCTTTGTGAGAAAGAAAGTTGTTTTGTGAATTTGCAATTGTTGAGAGTTTTGTGAGAGGTTAAAGTTTGGAGATAGCTTGAGTTTAGGAGTAGCAAGTGGGATTGTGGAGATTGAGCTTGGAAAGCAATAATATCAATTAGGATATAATGCTAGGCTTGTTATTTTCTATTACTCTATTCTTTTAAGTTAATGAACTATTTGTTTAAGAATGCCTTTGTTTGGGAAAGGATTATTTAAATTCTTGTTAAGTTGATTTTATGAATTCAGTTTATTTCTTACTTTGGATAAGCATGCATGATTCTTTGAAGAGACTTGTTTTGGAGAAACCTTGTTCATTTGGAATATACACATGTATTATATATGGAATTTGAGTGGTTATGTTGTTATTATGAACTATACTTAGTTTGTTAAGACTATACATAAGTTGCATAAGTTGTGAGGTATGGAAATTAATCATACATTGAAGTGTTATCTCGAATTTTTTAGCTTATGATGTTGGGTAAACTTTTATGGATAATGAGGAAACTATAGCATGATAGACATGCCATCATTGATAAGTCGAACCATGTTGATAATCTATGCTTGATTGATTACTCATATCACCTTGAAGGTAGGAGAAAAGTCTTTTTCCCTAGGGTTAGGGTATATAATTGATTGTTATATCAATATTCAACATTAGGGTTGAAAAATGTATTTTATGGTTATGTTATTTTCATATTTCTTGATTAAGAGTCTATTCATATTCATGAAATTATAGAAGAGGACTCACGTTTCGTTAACCCAAAGTTGTATTGAGAAGAGGACTTGTAGGTGCAAAAGCACAAACTTCTCTTAGGCTAATGTCCTCCAGATTATATACAAATGTAGTGAACATTGTAAACATGTGCATATTTGAGTCATAATGAATGTAGAGGGTCTAAGACTGTTTATATCATTTGATTGTTGTTTATACTCTTGAATGGAGTCATTTAATATGAGACTATACTTTTGATTGAGGTCATTTATTGATGAGATTATACTTTTGATTGAGGTCATTTATTGTTAAGATCATACTTTTGAATTGAAGTCATTTATTGATGAGATCATACTTTTTGAAATGGATTCATTTAATATTGTGACGTTATGATTACCTGAATGGTTAATTAGGTTATTTATGGGGCTAAGATATTCCATGGGAAAGGGAGTAACCTAGTTGGTCACTAGTATGTGTGCATGTATGGTTAACTTGGTTATTCTTGGGGTTAAAATAATCCATGGGAAAGGGTGTAACCTTTTTAGTCAGTATGTTATAATTTGGTCATTCCGGGGTTATGATAATCCATGGGAAAGGGAGTAATCTTGTTGGACAGTTTGTTATGTCATCACCTTAGATCAAGAATGTATTTTATGCTTGTGAATTGTCAATACCAAATCGAGCTAAGGGGTGGATGAATAGATGGCCTGCACTCGAAGTACTGGGTGTTGAATACTTTGGCCAATGTAGTGTAAGTAGCCATTGTTTACACTGTCAGTTCACTATGATCTTGGATTGAATACTAGGTCGGGATGTCATACATGTAGGTTGTGGCCAATGTATGGTAGCTCTAGATACATAAGACACAACACCATGCTCAAGAAGGCCAATATTATGATTTTATCAAACCAATCTCTTCATCAAATGGTGGGGCCATCTTACCAATTAGGTAGATGTGTGGGGAACCACAATAAGTTTGTGGTTGGTGGAAAAGTGCTTAGGTGATGCTCTTCCTCATATAGTTTGTGGCTGGGATTTGAGGATGTAGCACAAGTTTGGGGACACCTAGAATGTATGCAACAGTAATGGGGACATCTAGGAGGTATGCACCAACATTGGGGACATCTAGATCATTGTAAATTATGATTATATATCTATATCATTAAGCTCATGGAAGTTGTGTATGTAAACATGTATCTCTATTCTTATTGAGAAATTATGAATGGAAAATGTTATCATGAAATTATGTAATGTACTTGGAATTTTGTAATGTTTCTTTGTAATGCAATGGGAAAATTTGAAATGGAATTGTTTCAAATTGTGCATCTTTTTTTTTTTTTTTAGAAAAGAAAAATTTTATTGCCTAAATGCTAGTAGCATAAATTGTTCATGTATGGGTAAAACAAAGTAAAAATCAATGGGTAGAACAATGGGCATGTTACATATTGAGGGAACCCTATAAAAATATGTATCACCTTCAATGATCCATGATTGTATCCCCTTAGACCGATATGGAGAGAGTTGTAATAAAAAAACATGGATTGAACAAGAACCATCTAAAACTATGATTTTTTAGAGAATCATGTGAAGAAAGCATCTCCTTCCACCTTTTACAGACCAACCTCATTCTTGAAAAAGGTTTGTTAGACAATTTTGCTACACTCATTAACACCAATTCTTCTGATAGCTTTTGCCATACCTCTTTTGTTTTCTTCTTCTCCATCAATCCTACAACATATATTTTTCATGAGTGAATAAAAAGGTATTGCAACTTCCACATATTGTAAGAAAAGAACAAATTGAATTTTCAAAACATATAAGATCTTTTAAAGCAATTTTGTCCATTTAAATAGGTTTTAAAACACTTTAAAAGTGTCATCATACATTTAAAATTTAAAAACCTTTTTAATTGCAGCTCTCATATATAACTTCATAATTAATTATTTTGTTTTAAAATTAAAATAATCATGAATTTGAGTTTGCAAAAAGCATAGAATTGAAGTTTGATTTAAAGTTATATCAAATCAAAATTAATTTAACAGAGAAATACTTAGTTTCAAATTTTAAAAAGAATTATAATTTCATACTAAATATTATCAAGTTTTAAAATATTTTAACCATGTAAGAAAGAATGTTAACAAACCAAATAAATTTTGTTCCCTTATTATGTAGCACTTTTTGATCATCAAGATCCCTTGAAGGGAAAGATGAGAGCATACAGTGCTATATAAAATGTTTTATATAATTTTTTATACATTTATACGGAAAAATATGATTAGAACCATTTGACAATATTTCCTTCCAGACGAGAGAAACATTCATTTTACTAAAAAAAAATTGAACACTAAATTTAAAAAATTAGAAATAACAAAAATAAAATTGAATATAATCTTTCACACATTTATATGGAAAAATATTATTAGAACCATCTAGTGGCATTTCCTTCCAGATGAAATAAAAACATTCATTTTACTAAAAAAAAAACAAAAAATGAATACTAAATTTAAAATTTTAGAAATAAGGAAAAATAAAATTGAATATATATGCATTTACATTCCTAAATCTCAATCAAAACAATAGATGGTTAGTTATGATAAGGATTAAAATGATACAACCTCTTCATTAAAACGTTAATTTGTAAATAATAAAATACATCAAAAACTAAACAACTTAAAAAACTAAAAATTACCAAATCCAAATTCAATTGAAAAATTCCAATTAATTGATTTATAAAGATTTTAAAGAAACATAATAATATGCGAATTAGAAATTAACTCACCTTAAAGCACCCTACAGTCCCTCTTGGTCACAAAATTGAAGAAAAAGTTGACAATGGAAGAAAGACAACATCCCTGCACAACAAATAGTGGAATTTAGTACCACAACATAAATTAAGTTGATATTGTAAAATGGCTAGATGCCAGTGAAAAAAACATGTGAACTACAGAAAGAAAATTCATACTCACAAAAAGTAGAATGGACAATAGCGAAAACGTGAATAGAAGAGGGAAAATATAGAAACGAAGGTGAATGGAGGAAAACAAACCACGAAGCAGGAAAAGGAAGAACATTGTGAAAGATTTAAAGATTAGAGGAAGACAAGCCAAGGATCGATTTCAGAGTTCCACATTGTACATCACTTGGCCCAACAATCTGGAGATAAACCCTAGAAGGAGAAAACAACCAAAAATAAGGGAAGCAACCCTAGAGAAACCTACGAATAAGAAAGAAAATGATCCCTAGCTAGACCCAAGAAAGGAAAAGGACAAAAAAACTAGGAAAAAGAAGAGATTTGGATCCAAGGAAGGAGCAAAAAAGGATCTGGTGAAAGCAAAGGAACATGAGATTCCAATTGAAATCGATTTAGAAGATGTGATAATAGAAGACACATTTTTTTTGCAAAAGGTGGCCATTATATGCAAAATTATTGGCCCTAAGAAAAGAAGGGAAATGATTACAAATTGGGAGAAACAAAAAATTAATCAAAATCATGGATTAAAATTCCTACCAAATGGCTACTTTATAATATTCTTTCTCAAAGAAGAAGATAAAAACTATATACTGAAAAAAGGAGTGATGGATTTTGAAGGAAGTCCAGTATTTATACATAAATGGGTCCCAAACTTCAACCCAACAATTTTGGCCCCATATAACAAAGCAATATGGTTAAGATTATACAATCTACCATTAGAATATTGGTCAAATGAAAGCTTAGAAAAGATTGGTAAAACATTGGGAACCCTAATTGATCTGGACACCAAAATTCTAGAAGATAACTCCTACCTATATGCCAGGATGAAAATAGTCGCAATTAGATCGATGCCAAAGAAAATTAAGCTAAAATCCAAAGTAGGGATCTGGAAGCAGGATTTGGAAGTAGAAAGAAAAGAAATTTATTATAGACATTGAAAAAGAAGGGGTCATGAACCGGTAAAATGCATAAGTCTCCAAAAGCAAACAAAATTTTGGAGAAGGAAAACTATAAAGGAGAAGATAGAGGCAATCCCAAAAGAGGTGACTATGGAAAATCCAAAGCTATATCTAGAATATAAATCGAAAGAAGAAAACATGAAGGGAGAAAATAATAAGCCAAAGAATCTTGTACCATAAAAGGTAGACCTACTTACAATATAGGAGGAATTGAATGCATGGTTAAGGGAGGAAGAGGAAGACTTATTCACTGAAAGCAAGAATGAAGATTTCAAAGATTTGGATATAATAGAAAATAGAAACATCTCCCAGGCAACAACACAAATATTGGCCCCAACAATTCTTAAAGGAAAAAAGAAGATGGGTAGAAAGACAAACAAGCAGAAAAGAGAAGAACTAGCCCAAGAAAAAGGAATAAAAAGTATCAAAAAAATTCTTCAAAAAAAATGGGAGAAGAGCACTCCCACAATGAGGAGTCATGAAGATTCTAACCTGGAATGTCAGGGGAATCAATGCCCCCAACAAAAGGCATTTGATAAAGCACCAGATAGAGAAAACAAAAGCATACATCATATTATTACAAGAAACCAAGATAGAAGATGAAACAAAAAGATATCATAGAAAAAAGGATGGGAAACTATATTCCTAGAAAAGTCATATGGTTCTACAGGAGGCCTGGGAATTATTTGGAGAACAAACTTGGCTGAAGTAAATATAATAGCCAAAGAAAGTAATTGGCTACTATGTGAGGCAAAAAGTTTGAAAAACAATGACAAAGAAATTATTTGGAACACTCTAAGCTAGAATATATCCAAGTTAGAGGCAAGAGAATCATCATGGGGGCATTATAATGCAGTCCTAAGAATAGAAGAAAAGTTAGGAGGAAGGCGAATAATAACTCCTTCAATGGAAGCATTCAGGCATTTTTTAGAGCACAATAATCTCGTGGAAGCACATTTAAGGAGCGATGCCTATACATGGTCCAAAAAAAGATCAGAGGAAGGGTGTATTAAAGAAAATCTAGATAGATTTATTTATTCCCAAAATTGGCTGGCTAAAAGGCTAAAACTAGAGGCACCAATAATTCAATTTCCCAACTCAGATCACCTGCCAGTAAGATTAAACATTTCTAAAGAGGAACCTAAAAAC